>CABFVX010001718.1:58600-95762 GCA_902151425.1 Timema shepardi | reverse complement strand
TCTTTCAGCTTCACGTACACGACTAGGTGTCTTTGGTATGAGTCTGGGTCTTTCAGCTTCACGTACACGACTAGGTGTCTTTGGTATGAGTCTGGCTCTTTCAGCTTCACGTACACGACTAGGTGTCTTTGGTATGAGTCTGGGTCTTTCAGCTTCACGTACACGACTAGGTGTCTTTGGTATGAGTCTGGCTCTTTCAGCTTCACGTACACGACTAGGAGTCTTTGGTATGAGATAAAGGCGATTGTTAGTGCTTCATAACTGCCTCTAGAGAACTCTGGTTTAGGTCCTGTTCGGAGGAGGTTATTTTCGAATATCCAGTATTTGAACGATGTGGTTTGAGAGGGCAAGGGTTCAACACCAAGTGCGATCACAAACGCTAATAAGCTCTCACCCCTCGTGTATTTTTAGTGCCCGTAAAACTATTGATCAAAGTTATATTCACACAAAATAAGTTATATAAGCCCTGATGGTATTTATTTTTTAAATTATTTGATTCGATCACAAATCCTCCCTGGTCCCGAAATTTGTTCAAGCCAGTTGTAGGGGAAACATTTCAAGAATAGAGCTTCTGGACTAAGGTCCGAGATTTGATCCTCGTTAGAATCTTTAAAGAGGTTTAACGAGGCTTGTTCCGTCCCAAACCCTACATGTCCCTCCCTCTTTCCACCGTTCCCTGGACATGTAAAGTCTAAGCTTCGATCCCAGGTGGATAGAATATATTAATTTTTTTAGCATTGCGTCTTAATACCAGTCTAGGTTATACACCTATGCACTAATTACGCTGATGGTTTTAGGGATTAGTAAGGCTATATTTAGAGGAAGTGTACCCGAATTTTCGTAGAGAGGGTGGAAATCCATTATAAAAAAATAAACCTCAGTACAACCGACCGAGATTTGAACCTCAATCTCCCTATCATTGGCAGTTTAGTCTACAGTGAGAGTAGCGCCTGAGACCATGCGGCCACCGAAGCGGGTGAGTGGGATATTATATCCAAGACAAGCCTTCCACGAATGGGAATATAGTAAAGTACAAATGTCGACTTAAATATAAATTCGCTATTATTTCGAAAAAAACCTTTTTAATCAAATTTAGTTTGTGTTTTGAAATTATCGCTCAGTATTTTTATGCGATTGGACACTATCACCATTTAAAAAAGATTATGTTATTTTGAACGATTGTCCTAAGACTATGGTCAGATCGCTGAGTAGTTGTGCATCAAATTATGTCCAACAACCGTCGAGTAATGGGGTGTAGAAAACAAGTAGGATATTGCGATTACAGGTGTTAGTAGCCCCACTGAGTGGCAGGCGTCAGAATAATATCAGGTGCTAGTAACCCCACTGAGTGACTGATGTCAAGATGTTCTCAGGTGTTAGTAACCCCACTGAGTGGCTGACGTCAGGATAATCTCAGGTGCTAGTGACCCCACTGAGTGACTGACGTCAGGATGTTTTCAGGTGTTAGTGACCCCACTGAGTGGCTGACGTCAGGATTTTCTCAGGTGTTAGTGACCCCACTGAGTGGCTGACGTCAGGATGTTCTCAGGTGCTAGTAACCCCAGTGAGTGACTGATGTCAAGATGTTCTCAGGTGTTAGTGACCCCACTGAGTAGCTGGCGTCAGGATGTTCTCAGGTGTTAGTGACCCCACTGAGTAGCTGGCGTCAGGATGTTCTCAGGGTCTAGTAACCCCACTGAGTTGCTGACGTCAGGATGTTCTCAGGTGATTGACTTCACGATGTGACCTGTTTGTATGTGTTGCAGCATCAGCAGGCGCAGGAGGAGTCGGCGGGCCTGTGTTCGAATGCGGCGGGACGCCCCTCGCCTTGCTCCACCTCCCCCAGGCGGCGTTGCAAGCGGTCGGCGAGGCCGCGACGGCCGGCGCCCCCGGAGTTACCACCGTGCGAGTCTCTGTAGACGCTGCTGCATCCGTGCCGCCCCTCGCCCGTGACCTTGACCTGGAGGTCGGATTTGTTTGTAAGAAGTGCCGCCTGAGCTTCCCCGGAGAGGCGGCGCTGCTGGCGCATCAGAGGGTGGCGTGCTATCCGGGCAAGGCCGCCGACGCTAGAGGAGCGGTTCGTCTCGTGCAACCCGCCCTCGAGTGTAAGGTGTGCGGGGATCGGGCGGGCTCCGCGATCGACTTCCGGCGCCACTGCGATACGGACGCCCACCTCTCACGCCTCCAGTCTGTCGCGATGCCGCCACCGGCCGCGTCCGTTTCCCCCTCCGCGGGGCTGTCGCACGAGATGGAGGACGTGGTGAACCAGATCACCAAGTTGGCGGCGCAGAATAACCCCGCCGCACCGACGGACTCTAACGCCAACATCGCCGCCGCCGGTAAGGAGAAGGTAGACTTCTGCGATGCCAAGCGTCACAGTAAGATGGCGGTTCCCAGCGTCGGCCAGTAATCTCGTTGTTCACGTGGCTGTACTATAGAAAAATACCGCACTATAGAACTAACACACTAAGCCCCGAGCTAAACTAAGGCTCCTGTCTAGTTCACAACTGTTTGACTTTTTTTTCGTGTTTTTAATTTTAGTTTTTATTTCAAAAAAAAGGGAGGGGAACTCAATTCCCCATGACACTCAATGATATAAAAAATACTTGTTAACTAATTCTACAACTTTAACCTCGCTCATTGATGCATTAATGATCTTTAATATACAATGACCTAATGAAACTCCAAAAAAATAAAGATATAAATAAATATATATATATGTAACTAAAGAAAAATGCTCCATATAAGCAATTTTTTTTCCTTCTGAGCAGTTTTCTTATAGATATTTAAAGAGCTATTTTACACGTTGACAGATTTTAAGAAAGAGAGAGAGAAAAATGTATTATTTTCCCATTCGTAAGTTAGGTGTGCGTTGATGTAGTTTGCTGCATAAGTCACCTGTTCGTTGTAGTTAGAACTTCTGGTTGTATAGCAAATATCTCGCGATTTCAAGACATAGCTGTGTTTCCTCTATTGTTTTGGCAAGGGGGGGAGGGAAGGTTAATTAGACAGATTTTTTTTTTTTGCATATTTATGTTTTTAGACGCACTCAAATCAATATCATATTATACATTTTTCACTTTATTTTGGGAGGGAATAAAAAAAAAAGCTATAGTAGATCCTAAACCTCTGATTGGTTGTTAATAACTTATTATTTAAATAAAAGTTCTATTTCTATTTAGTTACGTGAATATGACTGAATAAAGTTCTGGACAGTTTCTAATTAATTTATTTAGTCTTAGAAAATCAAATTTAATGTTTTGTACGTAGATCTTATCGTATGTGGTGTGATAGGTAAACAAACAAAAAATATCTGATGTAACTTTAGTCATGTAAAAAAAACGAACTGCACGCAGCTTTTTCTTTCTTTTTTTTTAGATATGTAATGGCAGATTATTAGATTTTTAAACTTAGAGAAAAAACTGAATAGTAATAATAGTAATAATTACAATATTGAAATTAAGTGGGAGCATAAGATTTGCTTGTTTCATAAATTCGCGAAAAGGGATTGATAATTAAAAAAAAAGAGGCGTTTATCTGTTTTTTCTCTGTGTTATAGTTATTATAAAAAAAACTTAATGTTTCCTGATTGAGTGTCTTTTTTGAGGTAAAAAAAATAAATAAAAAATATAACAACTATCTCATTTACTACAAAGAAATGTTCCAATGTTAGATAATTATGTGCTAGAATAATAATAATCGGGTTGGGTTAATCTCAACCTTACTTATCACAGTTCCTTAACTTGGCTGACTACAAGTGTTGCTAGCATTCAAGACAGCACTGTGAGTGTATATAAACCAGTATCAAATGTTGATACAATTATTCGAGAGAAAAAAAATGAAAGAAAAAAAAAACAATCATCCTTTAAGAGTGATTTTTACTGAGGGGATTTTTTGGGTTATTTATTTATATTTTTTAAGAAAGAAGAATAAATACTATTATTGACATGCTTTGAAAGATTTTAAGATTTGAAACATAAATAATTATGACAACTACACCTCGCCAAGTTTTCTGTAATCTTTGAAACTAAACGAAAAAGAAAAAAGACTTTTTTTATATATATATATATACAAAGATTTACAGAAAATTAAATTTTAAAATAACACATTTATTGAAATGAGAGTAAAATAAATTAAGAATCATTATATTATTATAATAAGTGATTTAGCTTGTTTGTTTGTGCATATGTCGATATTTTTTTCGCTGGTTGTAACTAATATTTGCTACGTTAAAAAATAATGAAAAAAAACAAGACACACATGTCAAAATGTGAATCCTAAAGCAAAAAAAAGTTGAAATAAAAAAAGAGAAACCACAAATCTTTTGGAGTGGACAAACTATTTTGGGTTCTGTAAAAACCTATCCTGCTAGGGTCCAATAAGCTGTGTGTTTTGAGACCATCATAAGAAACTTGAAGACGAGGGGTGGACAACGAGAGACCATGTGGCCTGCAGGGGTGTCCAAATTAACTTGGGTATGTTTGCAAGGATATTTCCACAGAGATGGTGGGGGTCACAATTCTTCTGCTCTGACTGTACCCCGAATCCCTATATTCTGTCTCCCTCACTCTTACTTTGGCCCCCTCCCAGTCTCAGAATTCAAAACAAGGTTTGGACACCCTCTTACCCCCTTCGGAAAATCGAAATGACTTTCAAATTTTTTTTCCGATGAGCCCCCTTTTGTTGGGGTAAAAAAAAGTTGTTTTTTTTTGTAAAGGAGGTTATCGTAAAGAAATTTGAGGGAAAATTTCAAAACGAAATGATAAAAAAAAACACAAAGATAAAATCATAGCCTGGTATCTGACGCTGGGACAGATACTCAGGTTAAAAAATATATATACATAAAATATTTTTAATAAAGGAATTCGTACTTAAAGAAGGAAGGTTTTGACATTTTGTTCACGGTAAAAATAAAAAGGAAGAAGATTCCACATCTGATGTTGGCACCACTGTGCGGTTTTTACGTCCCTTAAGTTGGTATCCCTGCGTACATGAGAAGGTCATGCATGTCAAGTAACCGAAACATTGGTCGATTTTATTTTACGTTTCACTGAAAAGATTTTGCCCAATTGTCTTACAAAAAAGTGTTTTTTTGTTCAACTCTTGAGACACGAAGACTTAATATGAATAATCCTAGTACGTTATATCCACGAACAAAGGTGTCGTGAGGCTCATTCTGAAATATTGTCAATATATTTGTAATGTTAGCGATCAATTAGGAATTATTAGGAGACACGGTAAAAGTGACATTTCAATATTAGACGGATTTTTTTAAAATCTCTGATACATTAAAATGATTTAAATATAAATGTTTCTAGATATATTTTTCAAACTGGTCCTTTATTAATTAAAAAAAAAATATTTCGTAATTAATATTGACGATAGTCTAAACGAACGCCACCTAGGGTTCTTTTGCGTCAACTTAACCTAACGTGAGACATTTCAAGATCAAAAGTAGTTACTGGTTTGATAAAAGGTCAACCTTTCCTTCCGAGAGTACGAGTTTTTTTTCCCAGCACCCAAGGTTCCTATCTTTAGCTACATTACTAAGGTTCCTGTTTATGAATGCTTTTTCTATAATAATAACTACTACTATTAAGATATTAATAATTGTACTATTGATAATAGTTGTGTGTGCGGGTCTGTTGCTGTTGTTGTTGGTGTAAAATACATCTTAACATTATTTGGGAAAAGGGGGAAAGAATTATATTTTTTGAGGAGGGAGGGGAGATACCGTTTCCGATTCGAAGGCACGTGAGGGGGGTACAAAATAAATAAAATTAAAACGTTTTGGAACAAAGGTGCTCCACATTTTTTGCAGTAACTGTACGGATTGGCTTAAGATCTTCTTTTTTTTTGTGTGTGATCCATGTCAATATTTAAAATTTTAGTAGAAGTTGATATGAGTAAAAAAATATTTTTTTTAAAGTGATGCATCGAAATTTATATTTTAAAAACTACGGATGTATATTATTATTTCTTTAGCCGAAAATATCGTTTCATGTGTTTTTTTTAATATAAAGAACCTTTTTGTTCAACATTGTTCTCGTTTATGCCTAAATTGTCATGGTATTTAAAAATATCGGAATTTTTAAAATTTAACCGTTTTCCTCACGTTTTTTTTATTTTGACATTTAATAAAATGCACTTAGAAAACTATTTTTCGAAAATGTAAGTGTTAAAATTGTAACGAATGATTATTATTTTGTATTAATAGCCTGAAATGAATGGCAAGTCTCTACCCTCCCCGGGGCTCGAATCCCACGACGCGAACTTCTCTTCTCAAGGGTCTTCACTAACCAAACTAATTATTGCACACACGACTACCTAACACTGTTCCTCAATTCTATGCCCTTTCCTTTACTGAGTTCTACACAGATTTACATCAGAGGTGAGAAAATAGTTTGCAAATGACAAATAAATACTTTTTATTCTACTGAATACACACAAAAAAAGAGCTTGTTTTTAAAAGAAACTTTCATTTTTTTAATGTAAGATATTGGTGCCTATTTATTTCAGCCTTTTATTTCTATTTGATAAAATGTTTAAATTTCAAGAAATAAATAGGCTTTGAGGATTAAAAAAAAAGCTTAGATACATTCCGTTATATTTTCATCAAACTTATGAATACGAAATTTTACATACTAAAAAACTTATTAATTTAAAAAAAAAATCATAGTCAAATTTAATATTTTATTTCTTCCGTGATCTATAAAAGAGTGTTAATTGGTTTGTTCACCAAAAACTCGATCATTGGCTTTGTCGGTCAAGAATTGGTTCCTATAGTCGTGAGACAGACTGTACATAAAAAAAATTACAAAATAAACTGACTCACTTGATCATAAATGAAAGCAATGCACGATACGGGACATGTTGGAACACGAAGCAAAACAGTGTGGTAAAACTTTTGCAAAGCTTATTATTAATTATAAAAAAATAAATATTTATATATTAAAAATATATATATATTACGTACAAAAATACTCCACCTCGCCCAGTTTTTAATTAAGTCATGTTTGTAGTAAGTGTACGTATGTGGATATCATTATATTTAAATAATAAAAAGAATACTAATTAAAAATAAAGAAAGATTTGTTTCTTTATTCACAAAATATTTGTTTAAATGTAAAATGAAGGTGTGTTGGGAGATTCAACTGATCATGGTTCCTAGTAGCTTTCATATCTTTGAAGATAAAAAATAATAAGAATAATAAAATAACTAATTTTAAAAATATTTAAAGAAGTGAAAATATTGTAATCGTTTAAATGAGGGGTGGTGGTGGTTGGGGGGGAGGTCTTAAATGCCTCAATCTCTATACCTCCTTTTACCAACCTCAAGACACGATTATTCCCTGCGCGGTATATGTTAAATTGTTGTTAATTTGACTGTTCTTTCTGATTGTAATAATTAATATTAGATAGTTCTGAAGCGTTGTTTTTAGAATATTATAGCAGTCATATCATAAATGAAAATATACTCTACTATTTATTTGGTTCTTTTCTGGGGTTTTTTAGGAGTATTTATTTCCCTGCCGAATAAATGTTCAAACTAGGAGTCTGCATTGAAATTGTATGTGATTAAGCCTTTTTTTTATTTTTTTTAAATGAATATAACGAGCCCTAGTTTGAAAAATAATGGCGCGTCCATTAATTTTTTTTTTGTTTTGTTTGGTTCGTCCCAGTGAACTGCTCATCAAAATTCATCGAAACATTTTAGCTTTTATATTTTATTGTTTAAAATGTGTCACGTTTTTTTTTAAATTTTGTAAAAAATAAATTCAAGCAGCTAAAACCATTTTTTTGCCAAGTCGTTAATTTCGTTCCATATACATTTAAACTGTTTCAAAGTTATATCCTAAATCTAATCACGTTTGAACAAATGTCCTTTAGGAGAGGACATTTCTTATATAATCACGTGAAGTAATTTACAAAACCAATCTTTTCAAAACGCAAACTTTATACGTACTAACACTAGTGACTCTGGATTCCATTTACATAAACTAAGAATTATGTTTATGGAAATTTACTGAATTGCGTCATATCAAATATTTTGTGGCGTAATCATTCAATACGGCGATAAGAAGGCCACTCTGTTGCAAACATAAAACATGATTTTAAATAAATACTTTTTTTTAATATTTTTTTTATAAATTATATTTCTCAGATGTTCTTGTTTGGCTTCGTTTTTTTTTGTCGTCACAGCGCCACATAGGTCCTTGTTGCTCTCAGGGCTATTTCCACAACTAATATTACTAACCATAGTTACCTAATTAACAACTCCCCCCCTCCCCTTTCTCTTCTTGTTGACATCTTTATCTCTGTACTGTCAACTAACAACACGCTCTGCGGAAAACTCCACCTTAAGCTATGACATCATTTGATTGGCTCTTTGCATGACGGGTAGATGTTCCAGTTACGGGATTGTATCATCATACAAGCCTCGGACATGGTAAATATACTTTGGAGGTGTTAAAAAGCTATTATGAACTTAACATATTTGCTATTTTGGTAACCGAGGACTCCAATTTAAAAGTTTAACCTCCTTAAAACTCTAATTTGATAGCTATTTAACCTGTATTTATTTTTAGAAGGGGGCGGATTCAATTTTGTCATAGATCATATAATTAAAAGGAAAATTGGAAATAAATCACTTAAAATTTATTTTCATATTTTCTATAGATTTAAATATATATATATTTTAGGTATTTAATGTGCACTTTTTGAACTTAGATACTGATTATATTATCTCTTGACTTATAAACTAACTTAAATCTCAAACGGACACAACACCCGACCATTAATTATCCATCACTGTGAAAGGAGAAAACCTCATTTCACCAATGATACGTTTCTCGGCCATGCCGGGAATCGAGGCCGGGGTTCATAGATTAAAATACAGACACGCTGCCAACAGAGATTCGTTTTTGTTAAAGTTTGTTTTAAAAAAAAAGAGTTATTTACCTAATTTTAATTTAGTGACTATTGATTGGAAGATGCTCCTTATACCTCAGTAAAATGTTCCGAGCAAACAGGGTCTTCTCTCCTTAACCTTGAAAGAGATCCCTCGTGGTTGATGGGGAGGTTATGTTGAGTGCATGAGGGGGTAGTTCTTATAGCTGATACATGTCTGTTGACGGAAATTTCACTCGCTTTTCTTCTACTTTCTCTATTTTGGGCTCTTGGGTGAGGCAAGTATTTTTATTTTTGTGTATTTTTTAATTGTGAGTTATTACATTTTTTAATTTGATATTTTCAGTCATGTTTGTTCCTTATTGAATTAAAAAAATAGCCATACATATATAACCCTTTTGGTTTTTTTAAAACAATTTTAATATCTCAAACAATACAAAGAAATATTCTTTTATGTATCATTTTGTTTAAATATTGGTACCCTTGCGATTGTGTTTATTTAGCTGGCATATTAATTTGTTGTTTCTCTTTAATTTTTATTATTTACAATCAATTATTCATGTTTGATTAATTTTTGATTAATTTTGCATTATTTTGGGATATGTGTCTTGATTTGTTATTTGGATTTTTTTTTTACTAGACATCATTATAATATTTTATTTGGCTGAGGTGTGGTTTACTGGTTTTTCAACTATTGTAATCAATATTAGTATTGTAGTTTTTTTTTGTCAAGTTGGCAGTACACAGAAGAGATAAGATGACCTCAATGAACTGATGTTGACATTATTATATCTGTTCTGGAGTGATTTTCATGCGTGATAATCTTTGAATAAAATAAATGGACTTAATTTTAATAACTTTTTTAACTAATCATTGAGGGGGGAGGGGGGCTGCCACGTGATAGAACAAAGTAGTCTTTTCGACTTTTGACCCGAATAAATATTTTTCCCTGATCTGATTTTCAAATGACATTCTCAGTTGTTTGTACGGCTTGTTTTGTTTTTATTTTATAATGCCGCCGCGTTTTAAACAAGTCGAGAAAACATTTTATACTTGAGAGCTTGTATCAAGTTTCTTTGAAACTTGTAAAAATCGTTGTGATGAGACTACTGATAGCTTAAGATGTAATAATTATATATATTTTGACTGTGACAAATATTCTCTTAGAAAAAAACGTTCGCTATCATATTTTCCAACTGTATTATAATTATTTTCTTAGCATTATTTCAATGAGTTTGCATTTATTTTATTATTATTTTTTGTCAAATTTACGTCTTCAATTTTTATTATTGTATTTGTAAAAAAAAGCTAGAATTTCTGTAAGATTTGTAATAATATAATTTAATTATAAAGTGATAATATAGGTATGTGAAGATGCCAGATACCATTATTTTTTTGCCAGTAATACTTACTTGGTATCGTACCCATGTTAATAATTATGTTAATACTTGTTTCTGAACTGTAACAAAGCTTGTATTGCAAGATAGCGATGTATTGGTTCTATCTTTTTTTTTACGCTCGAATACGTTTGTGTGTGTTATTTTTTTTTTTTACTTCCCTCTAGTTTATAAATAATTATTGTAAATCACAATAGTTCTATATTATTATTCGTTTGTGTTGTAAACAGATGCAAGGTTTTTTATATAAATATAAATATATATATATATTGAATTGCTAATTATTATATATAATTTATTGTTTCTACCCCCCACCCCACCACTCACGATGACAAAAAAAAACTTTGTGATGTACATACTATATTATTATTATTATTACTATTATTAATTACAGTGTTAAGGCCCATGACATTGAGGACGTGTCCATTTTTTAAAAACTGTGTGTATGTGTGTTTGTTCGAATGTGTGAGCGCTTGTGTGATGGTCGAATAACGAAGCTATTGTACTATTTGCAAGAGAATGGAATGTTTTATCCTTTGAAAAAAAAACAATGAATGAAAAAAAAATCATTTCCTCCATAAAAAAAAAGTTTTTTTAAGTGGCTCACCGACTAAAACAATGATAAAAAAAAACAAAATAAAAAAGGTAATATTATTCACACACCCAAATTGTATCAGTTTGGAGTCTTACATTGTAAATGGTAATAAACTACTAGTTTATCAGAAAATATAAACTATTGTTTGTGTACAATTTATTTTGTTTGCCTATCTACCCTTCAATTTATCCTCCTACCCTTGTGGGACATCTATACAGGGTGCCTCCACAGGCCCGTATTTAATCACATGGCCTAGCTGTGACGTAGATGCAAAGTAAAAATATGACTTATCAAGTTAATATTATAATTAGCACCGCGTCTTACTATTCGTACGGGTTATACGCACTTACGCTAATACGTAATGGTAGGGTGATTGTGAGATGAAATGGAGGACCTACAGTTTAACGTGGGATCCGAACCACGGTGGAGGCCTGGCATTCCCCCCACATTCACAAGTGGTGATTAATACACATCTTGTCAGGGGTTGGCAATCAGATAAATCTGTGCCGTGACCGAGGATTGAACCCCGGATCCCTCAAGTTAATGTATATACGTTTACTTTGCCGAGTTTTAATATGTATTATTATTATTAGTTCTGTCTTACGACAGGTCCATTCCCTTTGTCAGTGAACTTAGACCGCCAAACCCGCCTCGGTGGCGTAGTTGGCTAACACGCTAGTATCGTGTTGTGCCAGACTACCGAGTGTGGGGAGATCGAGGTTCGAATCTTGGTCGGGTGATTTGGGGGTGGCTTTGTTTAAATATTTTTCCACTCTCCCGCCACGCAAATTCGGGTTCAAGCGTATAACCCGAACGGGTAGTAAGATACGGTGCTAAATAAATAAAAATAGACCGCCAATGCGCTCTATCCTCCTGCTTCCTTATTCTTAAACTCCTCTTCTCTATGAAGAATATTAAACATTAATAAAAATACATAAGTAAATAATTTTAAAATTGGTCTTTCATTATCACAAAAAAATTTTTTTTTTGTCTTGAAGTAGTGTTTTTGTGTACTTGTTTTTTATTTGAATCTTCCTAAAACTCGGATTATTTGGTTCAGCCACAGGAATAGCCCGTAGGAATCTTTTTGCCAGGATTTAGATTTTAAAAAAAGCCCGTGGAAGCACCTTTATATATAGAGTAGTAAACAAAGATTTTTTTAAATCCAGACCAATACTGTTCAGGAGCAAATAATAGTGTGTGTATCTACTCTACACTGGAAGAGGGGAAGTGCTATCAGCAGATAAACAAGAGGCTTCACAGAATTAATTACTCATTTTTCATCCCTCCTTTTCTATCTCGTGAGTCTGAAGTGTTATGTTTAAAGTGCACAGACTTAAGAAGCAAACCGCTTTTTAAAACCGCTTTGAGTTCAACCAAGTAAGCAACGTCGTTAAGGGGGGTGTGGCAGGGGTTAACGTCCCAAAGCCTCCTCTAACTAATTTAGTTTGAAAAAAAAATTAGCTCTTCGGTCCCAATGGGTTGCAGTTATGGTAAGGTCGTTTAAAAAAAATATAAGGTCGAAACGTTGAAAAGAGAACTATTTGCTTAATGATGGGACCTTCATCAAAGTAACATCTACAAGTGTAACAGGTATTATAAAAGCAACGAATTATAATAAAGAAAAGAAATGACAAGCTGAACATAGTCTAAGGAAGATCAAATTATTCAAAGAAAATTTCTTAGTACCCCATCTTACTGCCCGTTCGGGTTATATGCTTAAGTACTAATTACACTAATGGATTAGAAATTAGGAAGGTTGAATTTAGAGTAAGTGAACCCGCATTTGCGTGGAAGGAGAGTGGAAAACAATTTAGGGAAAACCTTCCCCAGTTCACCCGACCGATATTCGAGCCTCGATCTCCCCGTCCTCTGCAGCCTAGCTCAACACGAAGTTAGCGCACTAGCCAACTACGCCACCGAGGCGGGTTCAATTGTGTTGGGGATGAGTAAGATTTAATTTTCAGGAAGTGTACCCCTAATTTGCGTAGAGGTAGGTTAAGAAAACTTTTAGGAAAACCCAGCCTCAGTACACTCAACCAGGATTCAAACCCCGGTCTCCCCTTCACCAGCAGACCAGTCTCTTGTAAGAGTGGTGCCTTCGATCATTCGACCACCGACGCGGGTAAAATCAAGTAAGTTTACATACTATTAATAATACTTAGCACCGCGTCTTACTTTTTATACTATTATTATTATTAGCACCGCGTCTTACTACCCGTTCGGGTTATACGCACTTACGCTAATGTGTAATGGTAGGGTGATTGTGAGATGAAATGGAGGACCTACAGTTTAACGTGGAATCCGAACCACTGTGGAGGCCTGGCATTCCTCACATTCACAAGATGTCTTGTCAGAGGTGAAGGAAGGGTTTGGTAATCAGATAAATCTTTGCCGGGACTGAGGATTGAACCCCGGCTGCCAGCATAGAAGTCTGACACCTCACCCCTAGACCGCCAGGTCACCTTTATACTATTACTTAATAGGTATTTAAAGTGCATTATCTGAACCAAGTGATTATATCAACACACTACCTAAAGTTAACTTAGATTTAAAACAGATACAACCACCAGACCCCCCGGACTTTAAATCATCACTGTGAAAGGGGAAATTCATATTTCACAAATGATACCTTTTTTTTCGGCCATGTTGGGCCTTAGCTTAGTAGGCTGACGCTACCGACTTAACTAAAGGGTCGGACAGAAAGTAAATAATTTATCTAACAAATTTGAATAAGGTATGAGGCATATCTGTGTTTGGACAGCTTGGTGGTGTACATTACTTGCACACCCGTAACTAAACTTAGGGCCAGTCTTATGACTACCGGATAAATATTGATATCTGGAGGTTAAAGTTAGCTACCTGATAAAGGTTATGAGCCACTTAAAATATTCTACGCGTATTATGAACTAAATTTATCTGTTGGATAGTTATCTGTAGGATAAATATATTTTTATGCATAAAACTCAAGGTTGGTACTGTATTTACTGGTGCGCGCATGCATACAACCTGGTTAGTAGCTACAACGCTTAACATTTTTTTTTAAAATAATGCTGGTTAAACGAATGCGAGTAAACAGATGTCTTCACGTGGGCACAGAAGCTAGGTTGTCTTGCAAGTATTAATTTCGGTGTCTGCCGAAATGTGGTCAATAGTTCGGTACAACGTTTACAAATTTCATTTATTGTACTCACATTTAAATAATTTGTTATTATACTATACAAATTTGATTAAAGTGTGACTTAAATGTTCTAACTTTATATATAGTTAGAGCCTAAGCCTGTGCCTAATAAACACCTGAACCAAGATTTTAACCTAAAAACAGATTCTAATAGGCTAAACATAGTGAAAAACAACGCGTCACTATGGCAACGTCCATTTTAACTTTCAGATAAAAGTTATCAGGTACTTAAACCTCCTGATAAAAATGTGATAGATAAATACATTTTATCTGGCAGAAAAATGCTATCTGGTGGTCACAAGACGCACTTTTAACTTATCGATCAGATCAAAATATTTATCGGCCAGATTAATATTAATCCAGGAGTCATAAGACCGGCCCTTGGTATCATCTCTGAGCGAATCAAAGGTCTTGTGGAGAAAATATTTATCTTTATTCTCTTTCGGTTAACTGTTGCCGAATCTTCTTGTTTTCAGTTATGTCGGAAGATGGTGTGATCGGTTAAGAAGTAGCTGCTGGCAACATCGACGAACCAGCTTTATAAAATGTGCCTTAAATTAAATGGAAAATGGACCAAAAGAAAACAAGAGAATGATAATACCGTTTCCCATTAGTAACCATGCAGTTTCTTCAGAGATGATATTTAGTGTAGTTAACTTATAGCTACCGCGTGAATTAAACTTAATAGTTAATTATGACTTACAATAGGACCAATTAGAAGCCCAACAAAAACATTAAGCATATATGTGATTTACTCTTTGTAACATTACACGAGTACTAAGGCTGGGCGCATACCAAAAAAAGCACAACAAAACAAAGCAAAAGCGTTTATGCTGTATTATGCCTGGAAACCATTATTTCAATGTATTCAAATGGAACCACCGCACACCATTTAGTCAAAAATCAGTAGTTAAAGCAAATTGTCTCGTTATCATTCAAAAAGCAAAATCACCACAAAGCATAACGAAGCTCGCACAGTCATGTTTCGGACCTAAAATGGGGCGATGTTTCGACGGAAAACATTTCTGTCTGCGCATGCGCCAGCCCTACCAACAGTGTAAAATACGTGCACGGCCAGTATTGCTGATTGACTGGGACAGTCATCCCTTAGCAGTTCATTCACCAACAAGTTTATAGTGTTCTCTTCCGTCCTCTCAATGTTTATCGGGTGCACCCAACATATTCTCTCAGTATGTTGTTCAGAGAACAACAACCACAGCAACGTCCTCGTCAGACATTGGACCGCTTCGAAGTGTGGGGAAAGACTGCAGCATCCCTTTCCTCCAATGCTTAATTTTGCTGTACACTTTTTGTTTTGTTTTCGTAAGAAAAACATGTTTTTAGCCAATTCAAAGCTGTTTGGAGTAAAATGTTTTGCTCGGAAGCAAAAACCCCTTTTCTTTGTTCCACTTTGCTATTTTTGGTGTGCGCCCAACAAAAGGGAAACAACCTCATAATCATAACATAGGAATACAGCTCATTGCTCTTAAATACCCCGCGTTCCCTCTTCTTCTTTTTTACCTGGAGCAACATTGGTTACACCAAAGCTACCACCCGTAACTAAGGCGTACAGTAAATTGGATTTTAATCAGCTACAATAGCCTGGTTAGGTGTAATGAGGGTGTTTTTTCCCTAAATGATTTCTCCCTTTCTACGCAAATGTGGGTACACTTCCTACTAATGTAACCTTACCCATCCCTAACACAAAGCGCAATCAGTATATATGCCTATAGCCAGACAGTGAGAAGGATGTGGTGCTAAAAATTAAACAAAAATTAAAATTTAAAAATGTATGGTTTCTGAAACACTCAACCATTAAAGCTCGAAATAATGGCCGTGTTAACAAATACCCTTTAAATGAATTAACGTGCCCTAGCGATGAGCAACAACAAAGACATTTAATTCACATTAAATTTAACAATAAATAGAGGTTTTTAGTGTTACGGGAACAATATGAGAACATTTTACAAGTTTAACAAATAGGTTTATTTTTACAGAAAAATGAATTTAGGAAGTACATAGAATTGCAGTTAGAAAACTTTACAAATTATCCATTGTTTAGCCATAAGGATGTGAACGGTTACAATAATACAATACATAGCTCGACAAAGGAGCATCATGTGTGAAGCACCTAGGTACATCCTATTACCCACACATATAGGTAATTTGTGTTATCGTGAAGCTTGTACCTCGTTAAAGCAGTGTATATTCTATTTAATCATATGCAATAAAGGCAGCGACTCCACGTTCCTATAACTAAGTGGTGGCACTCAAATCGAAATTCAAACTTAGTGTACGTTATTTAACACCAGTCAACTGACTGAGACTAGCAGCAACTTCTCTCAACTAAAATTAAAACTAAGCCCCAAAAAATTAGTCCTATTTTAACGAGGGAGGAAATTAGCAAGAGTTAATAAGAATGAGTTAACTCGAATAAAAGTCAAAACAGTGCATTATAACGTTATACCCTCCTAGAAAGACTACAATATTACAAACAATACTTGGTGAACTACCAGGAAAACTAGCTGCTATTAATACTCTGGCTGGACTCTTCCTAATTAGTACTGCCTGAGCAATCAATGGTATCTTTAATCTGTTTCCCTACTAATAGGGGACAGCAATAATATCCATAGTAAAAATAAGTATTACTAACGTTAAAGGCTCCACAAAAGCACCAAACACAACAGAAAAACCCTGCGGGCCACTACTATGAACTAGTAGCACTTCCACAGGTTGCGTATCGCAAGCCGGTACACAGTTAGACTTTTCAGACACAAGTGTCAATTACAGACCCAATTAGGTCGTGAAACAAAGCAATAGATAACCGGATCTCGTCCAATATTAAGTTATATTCTTTAAACTAGACGCATCGTGGTTATATAGTCTAAGGAGTCTAAACATGACCCTAATATTTTTGACTAAGTCTAAGACTTGGAATGGTAGTGCATAAGGCTATACACTATGTCATAAGGGCATAGGGAAACAAGATTGTAAAACTGACAGACTAATCTTATGTCATAAGGACATTGAACAAAAGAGCTCGAACGCTCAACAATGTAAACAATGCCTGAAGGGCATAGGGAAACAAGTCAGTAATACCAACATACACAAACTGAGTAATTCCTCAATACTTATAACATCATCCATAGCAAACTCTGCGGCTAGGGGGTGACTCAGACGCCGCAATCATCGTGGCCTTCTGTACTTCTTACTAGTTTGAAGCTTGTGATTCTCTTCCCTCAGTTCCTCCGTCAATTGATAACAATAGAATAGGTGAACGTGAACCGAGGACAGGCCCATTTATACCAGCGGGACTAATAATATTTGAATGATTCGCAATGTACGGAAAAAAGGGGGTGGGGGGATTTCATCAGAGATCACGCTAGCTGACCACTAGCGCTAGCTAATTCCTGATGGTATACTCTGGAAGTGTTGGAAGTGTTAGAAGTGTGGCTCGTGTTGGTCTTCCTAGTCGAGCTGCCTCGTCCGCTGGGGCAACTTTTGGTGAGGATTGGGCGTCTCCCGCTTGTGATGTCGCAGTGAGTCTATATCTGCCACACATTATTAGAACATTATTAGAACTTTAAAATTAAGATTAAAAAGAAAAAGTGTAATGAGGTGGATTGGATAGAAGTAGTTCAAGATAGGAATAGAGTGTAATGAGAGGGACTGGATAGGAATAGTTCAAGGAAGGGATAGAGTGTGATGAGGTGGAGTGAATAAAATTAACGGAGGATAGGGATAGGGTGTAATGAATTGGACTGGATAGAACCGGCTCGAGATAGGGACAGGGTGTAATGAAGTGAACAGGATAGAACCAGCTCGAGATAGGGATAGGGTGTAATAAGGTGGACTGGATAGAACCAGCTCGAGATAGGGATAAAGTGTAACTAGGTGACTGGATAGAACCAGCTTGAGATAGGGATAAGGTGTAATGAAGTGAACAGGATAGAACCAGCTCGAGATAGGGATAAGGTGTGACGAGGTGACTGGATAGAACCAGCTCGAGATAGGGATAGAGTGTAATGAAGTGACCAGGATAGAACCAGCTCGAGATAGGGATAAGGTGTAACGAGGTTGACTGGATAGAACCAGCTCGAGATAGGGATAGAGTGTAATGAAGTGAACAGGATAGAACCAGCTCGAGATAGGGATAGGGTGTAACGAGGTGGACTGGATAGAACCAGCTCGAGATAGGGATAGGGTGTAACGAGGTGACTGGATAGAACCAGCTCGAGATAGGGATAGGGTGTAACGAGGTGACTGGATATAACCAGCTCGAGATAGGGATAGAGTGTATTGATAGGGACTGGATAGAACCAGCTCGAGATAGGGATAGGGTGTAATAAGGTGGACTGGATAGAAATAGCTCAGGATAGGGATATAGGTGTGATGAGGTGACTGGATAGAACCAGCTCGAGATAGGGATAGAGTGTAATGAGGTGAACAGGATAGAACCAGCTCGAGATAGGGATAGGGTGTAATGAGGTGGACTGGATAGAAATAGCTCAGGATAGGGATATGGGTGTGATGAGGTGACTGGATAGAACCAGCTCGAGATAGGGATAGAGTGTAATGAAGTGAACAGGATAGAACCAGCTCGAGATAGGGATAGGGTGTAATGAGAGGGACTGGATAGAACCGGCTCGAGATAGGGATAAGGTGTAACGAGGTGACTGGATAGAACCGGCTCGAGATAGGAATAGAGTATAATGAATTGGACTGGATAAAACTAATAAAGATAGGGATAGGGTGTAATGATGTGACTGGATATAACTAGCTCAAGCTAGGGCGTTACGAGGGGGACTGAATTGAGCTAGGTTAAGAAAGGGATAGTGTGTAATAAGGTAGACTGGATAGAACTAGTTCAAGAAAGGGATAGGCGGCGTACTTTTGTAAGCACGGTAGTGAATTTTCTAGTTGCTAATTCTATAAAGTAAGTACACAAACGATTTTTTATCACAATTTAATGTCCCCGAAAAGTATATATAATTTACTTTTTAATTATATAAAGTAATGCATAAACTTTCACCGATAAAAATTACACAGGTAATTAATTATTCATACTGCTTTAACAAAATCAATCAGAGATATTCATTGAAATTTCTCTTAAAAATTACAATCTTGTATTGTATACTTGGCAGCATAACACCCCTTCCACGTCACAGACGGCTGTGTTATCTGATATCCCACGATAGCATTGATCGCTAATATGTAGCCGACGATATCACACGTCCATCACAGACTCGTCCTTAAAATATGAGTGAAGAATGACTCTGATGAGCACGTGACCAATCCTATACAGACAGACGGCATAAAAAAAACTTTTTTGTGTTCAGGGGGTCATGAAAAATCGACATCCATCAAAATATAGAATTCGATATTTTAAACGATCACAATACTTCCTCTATACTAGTCGTGTGAGCAAATAAAAAATGAGAATCTCGTGGTGCTATGTAAATACGGACGTAACCGGTACGAAACATATAAAAAAATCACCGCATCTTTATTGGTAAAGGATTCTTCCACCAGCTGACGGTAAAAATAGGGAGTGTCAAAAAAATAGGTACTTTCTTTCTCTCATATAGTGTCACCATTTTCTTTAAAAGAAGAAAGTACAGCAAAAAAAAAAAAATATTGTTACAATAATCCTTCTCTAGGAGACGCTTACTTCCGCAGCTCTTATTTCTCTTTCTAACTCCCAAGGGAAGATCATCGCCTGGTGCTATCTTCCATCTACCTCAGACTTCTGGTAGCGTCAATGACGTCTCACTCGCTCCAAGACAGTAACTTTAACATTTTTACTATGCGTCGGATTGACGAGGTAGAATGGGGAGAGGTTAGGGAGGTTTGTCTTGTCTTTCTCAGTCTTAGAGAGAGAAAGAGGGAAGGGAGATAGTTTGTAAAGGAGTAAAAAAAAAAAATGTTCACACAGCCATCCTGTTTTGAAAACAGTGTGTTCTCAACACGTGAGATGGTGAAGGGGTGATGGGTGTAAGTTAAGAGGGTGGAGTGGGAGGGAAAAGAAATCCCCAGTTGATGAAAAGCAAACACCGGTGCGCGTTGGATTTAAGCTGCTGATTTCCAGTAGCGGTGGGTCCCCTCCCCCTACCTCCCTTCACACCTTAAGACCATCCCCGTTATCCCTTGGAGCGGCTACACACACACACACACACGCACACATATCTCTGGGGTCCACATCTTAGCGTCTCTAGCCTCTCAGCGCTCCACCATTGATAGGTTCTTGTAGCTTAGTCCCCCTGTATTTGGAATAGCGGAAAGACGGTTCTTGTCTGGTTTGGATCAGATTATTTCTTTTTGTACCCACATGTACTAAACGCATTAATGTTTCCTATGCTAATGCTTCTGGTAACCTCTTATTTCTAGCATACCCTAAAACATGTGGTAGCTTGTCACCTCTTAGTTCTAGCTTCTAGCGTACCCTAAACATGTCTAGTCTCTTGTCACCTCTTAGTTCTAACTTCTAGCGTACCCTAAACATGTATAGTATATTGTCACCTCTTAGTTTTAACTTCTAGCGTGCTCTAAACTTGTCTAGTCACTTGTCACCTCTTAGTTTTAACTTCTAGCGTACCCTAAACATGTCTAGTCTCTTGTCACCTCTTAGTTCTAGATTACCCCAAAACATGTAGTCACTTGTCACCTTTTAGTTCTAACCTTTAGCATACCCTAAGCATGTATAGTCTATTGTCACCTCTTAGTTATAGCATACCCTAAATATGTAGTCACATGGTTGGGCTAGCACATTATCCGTGCTGGTGTATAGTCGGACTACCACATTATCCGTGCTGGCGTATAGTCGGACTACCACATTATCCATGCTGGCGTATAGTCGGACTACCACATTATCCGTGCTGGTGTATGGCCGGACTACCACATTATCCGTGCTGGTGTATAGTCGGACTACCACATTATCCGTGCTGGCGTATAGTCGGACTACCACATTATCCGTGCTGGTGTATGGCCGGACTACCACATTATCCGTGCTGGTGTATGGCCGGACTACCACATTATCCGTGCTGGTGTATGGTAGAACTACCACATTATCCGTGCTGGTGTATGGTCAGACTACCACATTATCCCTGCTAGTGTATGGTCGAACTACCACATTATCCCTGCTGGCGTATGGTCGGGCTACCACATTATCCGTGCTGGTGTATGGTCGGACTACCACATAATCCCTGCTGACATATGGTCGGACTACCACATTATCCGTGCTGGCATATAGTCGGACTACCACATTATCCGTGCTAGTGTATGGTCGGACTTACCACATTATCCGTGCTGGTGTATGGTTGGACTACCACATTATCCGTGCTGGCATATAGTCGGACTACCACATTATCCGTGCTGGCGTATAGTTGGACTACCACATTATCCGTGCGGGCGTATGGTCGGACTACCACATTATCCGTGCTAGTGTATGGTCGGACTACCACATTATCCGTGCTAGTGTATGGTCGGACTACCACATTATCCGTGCTGGCATATAGTCGGCTACCACATTATCCGTGCTGGCATATGGTTGGACTACCACATTATCCGTGTTGGCGTATAGTCGGACTACCACATTATCCGTGCTGGCATATGGTTGGACTACCATATTATCCGTGCTTGCATATGGTTGGACTACCACATTATCCGTGCTTGCATATGGTTGGACTACCACATTATCCGTGCTGGTGTATGGTCAGATTCTACCACATTATCCGTGAGTTCAACCAGAGAATGCAGGACACAATGGTTTTAGGGCATACTCTCTTCGGTGGGCGTGTGGTTTAAGGCGTCACTCTCAAAATAGACTAGACTGCTGATGATGGTGATATTGGGGTTCAAATCTGGGTCCAGTGCAGTGAGGGTGATTTTCCCTAAATGGTTTTCCATTCTTCCTCCTCGCAAATGTTGGTATACTTCCTCTAATTTAACCTAGCCTCATCTTTAACACATTGGTGTAGTTAGTAAGTTTGATCATAGCCCGAACGGTTAGTAAGACGTGGTGCTAAAAAAGAAAGTGTTCGTATACCGTAATTTCCCTGTGGTTCAACTAGCTTGCAAAACCCCGACATAAAAAATGAGACAGTTGCTTCGAAGACCGGTACGTGTCCGGCATAACCTCCAAGCAGGCCAAGATATCAGAGTGGTACCCTCTCCCAACCCCTGTCCACTGCTCCCCCCTCTTCCACTCCATTTAGAGACCAACAAACTGGAGGCTCTCCCTGTCCCGAACGCCCGACGCGTCATCAGTCTACAAGCCTTCTGGCCCCATTAGACTACCTGGGAATCTTGTTTATATGCGGCGGTCATCCTCAGTGTCTGTAACACAGTATCTCATCTTCGTTTCACCTCCTTATCCTCACTCTACTCACCATCCTCCTTCTGAACCACTATCTACTAACCTCCAATCCTCAATTTAAACTGTTACAAACTTTATGTGTAGTAGAATCGAATGCAGGTAACTCTGGTCACTGCACCTTTATTTCAAAATCTCTTTTCAGGAGGCCCCGGGGTTTGATGCCTGAAATAAATATTTTCTCTCTGTGTCAATCAAGTGATTTTCTATCCTCTTTTTAACAGTCCTTAAAGTTTGTCCTCGCGATCCCATTCGATCCCAATGGCAAGATAGTTTAAGTCACTGACACATGGCTTAGACACTAGGACTCATATCGGTCTCAGTAATCTCTTATCCGTGCTGGTGGGTACGCGGACTAGACTTCAAGCTCATCTAGTCTGGTTTGTCAGTGACAAAAATGATAAGGTTCCATCCATTCCCCGCCCGGTATATTTAAGGTATTTTTCTCTTAAACGGTTTTCCCATCCTCCCCAAACGCAAATTCGGTTACACTTCACTTAAATTCTAACTTCCTCATCCCTACACGTTTAGTGTAATTTAAATGCATATAAGACGTAAGATGAGGTGAAAAATTATATTGGTATTATTATTATTGTAAGTGGTCCATGGTGGAGCTAGGAAACACGTATTTCCTAAATCGAGTTTTTCTATTCATTTATTTTAGCACCGCGTATTACAGGGTGGTATGCGTTTAAATACACTAATGGGATAGAGAAAAGGAAGGTAGAGTTTATATGAAGTGTAGTCGCATTTCCGTGAAGGGAGAGTTAAAAAAAACATTTATGGAAAACCATCTTCTGGACACCCGACTGGGATTCGAACTCCAACTTCCCCATTATCAGCAGTCCTATCTCAAAATTTATACCTTGAGCCATTCAAATACTGAACTATGTTAGACTTTTATAAATTAAGAATTTTGAAAATGCTGCTTCCTTTATATCAAAATATTTGCTCTTGACTGTTGAGGACTGCTGTCCTTGGTTAAGTTAATTTGTAAACAATCGCTTCGAAGCACGTGAGTATTTATAAAATAGGCATAGTAGGACACATAGAAGACCTTAAGAGCATCAGCACTTTCCCTTAAGAGTAAACGTATAAAGAGCGCTCCAACTAAGCGACATGGTGATATAAGGGCACATAAAGTACCTTATGTTATATGCGCAGTGGTTGAATTTTGCCTCTCCAACTTAGTGACCTTCTCCCTTAACTGTCTACCACCCACCCCCTCCTTCTAGCCCACACCTCTTCACTTAAGCCACACATCTCGCTCCCACTCCCACGTCCTATTCCTCCTCACTTCAACCAACTCTCACCTACTGTCAACCACCTTCCCTCAACATTTTTAGTGGCGAACACCTTATCGATTTTTCTCTTCTGAGGAATGTGGGTAAACCATTTTAGTGAATTGTCTCGCGCCAATGGCATTTCGAAGAGAACAGAAACTTGTTTTACACAAAAGGTAGGCCTTAAATCGACTGACAGCAGTTGGTAATCTATTATTAGTTCTACCTCAACAATTTCGACACTAGCCTAGCTCATATTTTATATCGCTCATGCTGTCATAAGACATTCCAAATCCACAAGGTTAGTAGTAAATCTACTAATGATATTTGGTAGTTGCATTCCTCATCAATTTCAAAATATTTGGTGTAGGACAGTTCTTTCCTAAAAATATTAAATGAAGAGCTTACCACCTTTGCGAACTAGCTCAACACTATAAACCATGACGCTGATTTTATTACAAATGGAAATGCAATTTTCCTTCTTTCCACCTCCTCATTGACGTCTCACCTCAACACCACAGACATAATAGCAAATTACTCATCCGCACCCCATATTCCCTCTTCCTCATCATTCAATAATTTAAAGTTTTCCATTCCCCTTCCAGGCAATTGATGGTACACTAAAACCATCTAATACGCCTTAACCTAGAGCTCTCAGCTGATTCAATACAATAAACAAACCCATAACCTTGAAATCCCCTCTCCAATCTCATCATCTTCCATCCACCCTTCTACTACACTAATCTCCCGACCCCCAACCTCTCCAGTCCCAGAACCCATAATGCTAAATTACCATCTCCAACTCCGTCCCTTTCTTTCTACCCCTGATCCCACCACACCCAGAACCAATGCGTCAAATTACAACTACAACTCCAACTCCATCGCAACCACCCATCTCCCTTATTGTGGTTGATGACTCGACAACGACCTGACATCATGTGACCCGTGGTTTGATGACGTCCTGAAACCTGACAGCTTGACCTTGTAACGTTGAATTACCCTCACCAATCCACCCCTCCACCATTATACTACGTGAATCCATAACGTTAAATTACCATACTCAACCTTCTTCCTGTTCTTCTCATCCCCCTTCACAACCTTCACCACTCCATCAACATATTATCCACCAAAAATAATATATCATAGACATGTCTTATAAATCTTAGAATATAGGAAAATGAGGTATAAAAAAAATCCTCTTCTTCCTTCTCCTCTCCCACATCCATATTTGTTCTTTCCCCCTCTCCCTTCACAAACCTCACTATTTCACCACAATACCATCCATCGAAAAGAATAATAAGTTATAGACCTTTTGTATGGATCCTAAGTTAAGTTAAAAAGAGATATAAACAAAAAAACATTCCCTTCCCTAACCCTTCTATCCATCCTCCTGCTGACAAAACTCTCATCAGAGAAAGACGCCTCCACTTTCCACTAAACAAGTTCATACAGGTATGGTGACCTCCTTATGACGTCACGAATGTGTTAATAGAGGATGCACGTCAAAATAGGTTCTAGTCAGAAAGGGAAGGATGTCTGAAATTACTGACTATTCGTCTTAATCAGGGAATGGTGTTGAGCATTGAGTTGAAGGGGGTTGTGGGTTTGATTATTGTGCAGGGGTTTGGACGTCATTTTGCAAGCTGTATGTTAGGTTACCCACTATATTGGATTGGTGAAGTGCACCAACATTAACCTTTAAAGTTTTTGAAGTTTGTTGAAGTATATTTGAAGTCTGTTTGAATTATTTTCGAAGTCTGTTTGAAGTCTGTTTATATTATGTTGAATTGTGTTAAAGTCTCTTCAACTCGATCGAAACTTGTTTATTAACTGCTATTTAAATATAATATACGGTGTGATAAATGAACTATTAAATGTATGTTTCATAGCTCTTATAAATGTAGGATGAATGTAAGTATAGTGCTTTAGAGAAGAAGGTAGAGGATGTCTAGAGTGTTGAATTTTCAGAGAGATGTAGTACATTTTTTAAAGTTTGACTAGAGAATATCTGGAGGTGAATCTCCTGTAAACACATCTATGACGTGATCAGGGGGTCACCATACCTGTATGAACTTGTTTTAAAGCATATGGAGACTTCTTTCATTGATGATAGTTGCGTCAGAAGGAGGATCGGGTGGAAGGGAGGTAGGGAGTGAATTTTGTTTTGCTTTATCTCGGTTTCATCTAACGTAGAATTACCCGCCTCAGTGGCGTAGCTGGCTAACGCGCTAGTCGTGTTGAGCCTGACTGCTCAGGACGGGAAGATCGAGGTTCGAATCTCGGTCGGGTGAACTGGGGGTGGTTTTCCTAAATGGTTTTCCACTCTCCCTCCACGCAAATGCGGGTTCGCTTCCTTTAATTCAACCTTTCCAATTCCTAATTCATTAGCGTAATTAGTACTTAAGCGTATAACCCGAACGGGTAGTAAGACGTGGTGCTAAATAATTATAATAATCTAACGTAGAATTCATACAATAGGGTTATTTCATATTATTCTTTTCGATGTATGTTATAGTGTTGGAGTTGAGAGTTTCTGAAAGGGGATGAAAGAAAAGGGGCATTGGGGAGGGAAGGGGAAAGTTATATTAGTTATACCATCTATTCCTATACCCTAGGATTTATAGAACATGCCTACAACATATTATTATTATCGGTGGATAGTATGGTGATGGAGTTGTGAAAGGGGAAGAGTAAATGAAGAAGAGGGGTTGGTAAAGGAGAGGGTTTGAGGTGGCGTTGGATATGGTAACTTAAACTTATGGATTCACCTATTATTATGGTGGAGGTGTTGATTGGAGAGGGTAATTCAACGTTACGAGATCTAGCTGTCTAGCTATAGGTCACATGACGTCAGGTTGTTGTGGAGTCATCGATCACATCTTAGGGAGAGGAGTGTTTGGGGTGTAGTTGCAGATGGTAGTTTTACGCTATGAGTTCTGGGTGTGGTGAGGTCAGGGTAGGAAGAATGTAATGGCGTTAACCGCGGTAATTTAAAGCTATGGACTCTGGGTGTGGTAAGGTAAAGGTTAGGGAAAAGAGGGTTGAGTTGCAGATGGTAATCTAACGTTATGAGGTTTGGGTGTGGGGGTCAGGAGATGAAGGTGGTAGAAGGCTGAGTGGAAGATGATGAGGCTGGAGAAAGTATTTCAGCGTTATAGGTTTGGTTGTGGTGTTGAATCGACCTAAGAGCTGTAGGTTAAGACGTATTAGATGGTTTGAGTGTACCAGCATTTGCCTGGAATGGGAAGGGTAAAACTAACTTCTTAGACGATTAGGAAGAGGGAATATGGAGTGCGGATGAATAATTTGCCATTCTGGGTGTGGTGTTGAGGCGAGACTTCGATGAGAAGATGAAAATAAGGAAGATTGGATTACTATTTGTGATAAAATTAGCGTCATGGGTTTTAGTGTTGAGCTAGTTTGCAAAGGTGGTAGGTTCTCTACTTAATAGTTTTAGGACTGGACAGTCCTACACTAAATGTTTTTAAATTGATGAGGAATGCTGCTACCAGCCATCTGTAGATTTACCACTAAACTTAGGTGCTTAGAATATCTTATGACAACATGAACGATAGAAAATAATAAGCTAGGCTAATATATAAACTGTTGAGGTAAAACTAATAAAGGGTTACCAAGTGCTGTCAGTCGATTTTATCTTTTGTGTTAAAAATTTTGGTTTTTCTTCGAATTGCCAATGGCGCAAGATAGCTCACTAAAATAGTTTACCCATATTCCTCAAAAGAGAGAAATAGATAAGGTGTCACCACTAATGATGATGAGTCCTAACAAGTTGAGTGACGTGAGTTGACAGCGGGGTGAGTCTGGTTTAAGTGAGGAGGGGGCAGGATGACGAGGGGTAATAGCTGGGGAGATGTCTGGTTGTATCTAAGAGATGCAGAGGGGGAAGGAGCGGTAGGAGGGGTTACAGCTGTGGGGTTGAAGATCATCAGGTGAGAGGGGCATGATACAACGTGCCATGCATGAAATATAAGGTCTTCTATGTGTCCTAGTATTACCTTGTCGTTTAGTTGGAGAACACCTTATACATTTATCTTATGAGAAAATGCTGTTGCACTTAAGGTTTTCTATGTGTTCTACTATGCCAATTTTAAAAATACTCCCGTGTAAACTATTCAAACCAATTACGTCACACCTAGTTAAGATACGATTACCCAGCTTATTGTATTTACGTTTTATTAAGTGAGTCTTAATGATAATATATAATCGAAGTAGAAACAATTAGTTCTTAAATAATCCTAAAATAGTCTTACATTGACCAAAAGTTATATTTTTTTCTTAAATATTTGTTTTTTATAAATGTAGTTTTTATAAATCATCTACAATTCACTAAAATGTCCTGTAGAAATCTTCCTGCCAAAACGTATATTAAAAAAAAGTCCGCGATAACAAATTTATATATAGAATAGGAAACCAGGAAAAGTTTATTTTAAAACGCAAGTCAGTTCTGTTCAGATGCGCAAAGTATAGAGGTTTGGTGACCTCATGGCCTATCACGCTACTCTCGCAGTAGACCAGACTGCCGATGACGGGGTGTTTGATGTTCGAATCTCGGCTGGGTGTACTGAGGGTGGTTTTTACAAAATATTTTTTTCCACCCTCCCTTCACGCAAATGCAGGTACACTTCCTATTATATAATCTTTCTAATCATCCTTAAAATCATTAGCGTAATTAGTACATAAACGTATAGTCCAAATGGTTAGTAAGACGCGGTGCTAAGACACAAACACACACACACACACACACACATATATATATATATATATATATATATAGAGAGAGAGAGAGAGAGAGAGAGAGAGTTATACTCTCAGTGTAATAGGAAGTGCTATCCACTGATAGACAAGATAACTCGTAGAGTGAACTGCTCTGTTTCCGGCCCTTTCTATTTCATACATGGGTGTCTAGGTGTGATAGCGCTTAAGTGAGTCAAGTTAAGATACAACTGGCATAAAAAAAAAGCATCGAAACCCCCAAGTAGACAACGTCGTTAAGTATTTATCTGCTAGTGACTAATACTGTTCCAGCAGCTAATACACAGAAATATCGCTGTCGTCTTCCGACCAATGGTTCCCGAAAAGACACCCTCAGAACTGTGGTTCCGCCGCTTGAATAATACATCCACACGGAAATATTGAAAATTGAAGGAAGGAAAAGAAAGTAAGTCGTGGGGGAATGAAAGAAAGTGGAGGGAGGGAATGCCGGGGAAAATAGGGAATGGCTCTGAGCCAGGGCTAGGATGAAAAGAATGAACTGTTTGTTTTTAGGTGTGTGTGTGTGTGCTTAGACCTGTTATTCGTATACTTAGAGTGGTTATTTTCTAGTTTTGGCCTGTTATTTGCAAAATTATAATGGTTATTTGTATATTTATGCTGGCTATTCGTTAGTTTAGGCTTGTTATTCGTAAACTTAAACTTTTTATTCGTATACTTATAAATAATATTCCTAAACTTAGGCCTGCTATTTCTGTACTTCTAAACTGGCTATTTGTAAATTTAAGCTTGCTATTCGTATACTCAGCCGTATTCGTTAATTTCGGATTATTTTTCGTAAACTTAGGCTGGCTAAGTCTATTACTACGACTACTCGTATTATGGTGGGATTTTTTTTATATATATGCACCATGATATTACTATTCGTCCGAGATATCAACATTATAATAATTCCAGAGTTACACACACTAGACGACTTACAAGCTAATTTAACTTGGAACACTCAACACTAGACTAGACCAGACCCCCTTGTAATTTTATGTATCCCCCTTAAGGGGCTTCATATATACGAATAAGAACTTTTATTAGCTAAAGCTATGTTACCATTTTCTAGAGGAAATCATCCCCTCCCAGAAAAATTAGATTTCTACGTCCTTTAGGGTATCGGATGATCTTGATTACTTTCTTCCTTTTATAGGTGGAGCCAATATTTCTCTAAAAACTTCATAAGACTCGTTTGAGCGTTCGACTACTGATTCGGGAGTCTCGGTTTCAATTCTCGACGAGGAGTACCTACCATTCTCGTGGGCTAGTCTCCCCCCTTCCCTCCTCTACTGGTGGCGAGTGACATGTGAAAGCTTCTAGCACACATCTCGTAGGTAAACATAACTCTACGTATCACGTGACACAAGGGGGGTGTGTGTGTGAAGGATTCACATTTCACGCTCAAACAATACTTCAAATAGAATCGTAAGACATCTGAGGCGTGATACTTTTTCAAAAGATTTGCTTTGTTTATTTTGTTATCTTTTATACGAATTTCTAGAATTTATATTTATTTGAAAAACAACTAAGTGTTTTGGCAGTCTTGTGAGAGTAAATATTGTAAATAAAATCAAGGTCATCCAAGAGGGAAGGAGGATAAAATGGGGCAGCTTTCCCCCCAACCACCACATTTATTGCTCCCCTCCCCAATCCACTTAATTTTTTTACTGATTTTCCAGACTAGTCTTTTTTCTAAGGTGAATTCATTGTAAAGATAAATTAAAGGTAGCTTAGTTATTAAAGGAAACTCGTTCTTTCTTTTATGTGAATAGTTTAAATATTGTTTTAGTAAAAACTGAGATAAATACAGAAATTTAGTTCAGTATTTTGTGTCAATAAAAAAGGGCTCCTAAAGAGCATCAACTCACCACAGGCCAAGTGTTTACATATTATTGTTTACCACCACTTCACCAAAGTTATATTAATTACATCACACTGTTTATCCATAAACTCGTCACAGGTCTATTGTTTGGGGTGGGGAAAATTGCACCCGGGAAAACTGCGCCTTCCCTCTCATGAATCATCACACTTATAGGTGGGGAAAAGTGCACCCACACGACCTTGTCTGACTCATCTAAATATTATAATAATTATTATTATTATTATTAGCACCGCGTCTTACTACCCGTTCGGGTTATACGCACTTACGCTAATGTGTAATGGTAGGGTGATTGTGAGATGAAACGGAGGACCTACAGTTTAACGTGGAATCCGAACCACGGTGGAGGCCTGGCATTCCCCACATTNGGTGATTGTGAGATGAAATGGAGGACCTACAGTTTAACGTGGAATCCGAACCACGGTGGAGGCCTGGCATTCCCCACATTCACAAGATGTCTTGTCAGAGGTGAAGGAAGGGTTTGGTAATCAGATAAATCTGTGCCGGGACCGAGGATTGAACCCCGGACCCCCAGCACAGAAGTCTGACACCTTACCCCTAGACCACCAGGTCACCCTCATCTAAATAATTTTAACAAGGTCGTATGGGCGCACTTTTCTCACTTTCCTCACGACCTCACCATTTTCACCGGCGTAGGTCGGTTCATTGCATCCTTTTGTCTAGGAGGGGGGTATTTCAAATCGACTCATCGCACATCATGAGGTCTTGAGGAGGTCAAAGTACACCGATTCATTGCACCTGTCTCTTTGCCTGTTGTTTAGGTTAGGTTAGGTTAGGTTTTCAATGAAATAAAAATTAGTGTATATCTGTAAGCATTTGATGTGGACGTATAAATTTAAGTTACCAAACTAATTTTTGACGACCTTTTACTGCATTTTTTTAATCAAAGCTAGACTCTTCAAACACTTCGTTAGGTCCTTGGGCGTACTTGTTTTGTAAGTGTGTAAAACAGTGTGCGGGGCGCACTTTTACCACCTAATGGTGTGATTATTGATAGGAGGGTGGAATTTTCCCCCTTTCTCTGGGAAGGTGCAGTGCAATTTTCCCTAATCCCTATTGTTTACATCCCATTGTTTATCAATCAACTCACCACCGGTATATGGCTTACATCCCACTGTTCATCAACTCACCACATCCCATTGCCAGTCAAATACTCATCTACACGCTACGCCCTCCCATACACCGTGACCATCCGTGCGCATTGTGTCGTCTCAAAGACCTACAGTGATTTTTTTAGCACCGCGTCTTACTACCCATTCGGGCTACTCACTTATGTACTAACTACGTTAATGGTTTAATGTGTTAGTAACATTATATTTCAAGGAAGTATACCCGCATTTACCTGGAAAAAGAGTGTGAAACCATTTTGGAAAACAACCCTCGGGACACCCAATCTAGATTCGAACCTCTATCTTTCCACCATCAGCAGTCTAGTCTGTTGAGAGGGTAGAGTATTAGATCATGCGGCAACAGAAGTGGGTTACAGTGATTATAATGGAAATACACCAGTTTGTAAAACTGAGGTACACATTTACACGAGACATAGCTTAGAGATGTGCTAATAGAAACGATAAATGATGACAGTGCCATTACTCCTTCTGGTAGAGACAAAGGATGGTGCCAACACTGGTATTGGCCCAGGACTCCTGGATACCTGTAGAGGAGCACATATTCCACTCAGTGACGAGATGATGGTGCCAGTACCACTTCTGGTGCTGACAAAGAATGGTGCAAACACTGGAAGGGCAGGAGATGGGAGCTACAGAAAAGTCAGCATCATGTAAATAATGCAAGCCTGTTGCCTGATTCTGTTTCACAGGACTGCCGAAAGCTGACAGTTTTGACACTCACTTGGAGGGGGTGAAGGAGAGATAGGAGATGTCCCATAGGATCCACAGATAGACAGGGATGTTTCAACTTGCGTACCTAGAGAGAGTTCACCTGACAGACTCAGTTATTTTTTTATATACTACACAAGTTTTTTTAGGACCACACGGGAGATTATTAGACATAGTTTTCGCTAACGTCATTTAGATAGTTAGCCTCGTGTCAGTCAAAATACCTTACTCAGTCGGTAGTGTGTCTTTACCGATTTATGGATACCAGGTACGAATCCCGACATGGCTGAACAAATTAATCGTAGGATAAATTTGGAGGTTTTGGGGTCCTCCCCCAGAAAAATGTATTAGATTGAAACCTCAAAATACGCTTTTTTAAGTCAATCCTTGTCAGTTGATAATAAGATACAGTATAGTAAAAATGTTTCAAACTTCCACTGTTTATAGAACCTCACAATCTCAGGGGGAATTGACACACCTGGGCCCCCTTCCAGTTCCCCTGGTAAGTCGTGCGCTGATATAATGAGACGGTTCAAAAAAAATTCACGCTATGGCCACAAATACTTTTTTTTGCACAGCGTCTTACTACCCCTTCAGATTATACGCATATGTATTAACTACAGGGTGACCTGGCGGTCTAGGGGTAAGGTGTCAGACTTCTGTGCTGGCGGCCGGGGTTAAATCCTCGGTCCCGGCAAAGATTTATCTGATTACCAAACCCTTCCTTCACCTCTAACAAGACATCTTGTGAATGTGGGGAATGCCACGCCTCCACCGTGGTTCGGATTCCACGTTAAACTGTAGGTCCTTCATTTCATCTCACAATCACCCTACCATTACACATTAGCGTAAGTGCGTATAACCCGAACGGATAGTAAGACGTGGTGCTAATAATAATAATAATAATAATATTAACTACACTGATTAGAAACCCTCACTCTCATGGAAGGAGAGTGGAAAACTATTTAGGAAAAAATCTTTAGGACACCTGAACGTGATTATAGCCTCAATCTTCCCCTCACAGACTGTCCCGATCGACTGCGAGGGTGATGCCCTGGGCGAGTGGTAGGCTATTAGATCTGGGGTAGGCGATCACATTTTAGAGGGTACGCCAAATGCATAATACATACATACTTATATTTCTCACCTAATATTTATTATTTAATACATAACTTTGGATGCAATGCATTTAATTTAGATATTTTTTTATCGCATGGTATATATGACTGAGAAGGGCATGACATCCATGTTTGGTCACCTTATGTGTAGACCATTAGCCACTTTGGTGTCACAGAACGTCGCCCAGGGTACAACATAGGGGGTAGTCTACACGTCGTACCATCAAATAGATGAGATGATGAGAGTTATTACGAATTTGTGGAAACGGGGTGAAATTAACCTAACTTAAGCTTAATTGCCCAAACCCCGATGACTGTTGGGATCATTCCCCTTAAGGGAAAAGTACCCAAGGTACTAGCCGGGAATCTAACCCGGGAGCCCTACCTTCGTTACCCAGGTCCACTGACCACTATATCACGGGGCCGGTTGTATGTAGATGGCAAACAGAATATGTGTATAACTTGAATTATGCGTTAACTTAACAAACTTAACGGTACAAAGTTGAAGAAAAATCTATTTCTGGCAGCTCTAGAACAAAAATAGGTTGAATACGACTGCATTATAACATTTGACCTACGAAACTAGTCCTAAATAATATAATATACAAATATAATTCGTAACATACTGGCTCTGGCAAGAACAAAGTGGAGTTTAAATCACCGACTCCACAAATATTCGAACCAAAAGGGTCTGCACTTCAAGGGTTTCTTCAAGTCGTCGACTAAAGCAGTAACCATTGCATGGAGTACACTTTGTTTACTCTGGAAAAGGTTTTCGTGTTTTTACTAAACAAAGTAATATTTTTATAATTAGTATGTTTGACGCAAAGGATTCTTACAAATTAATCTAAGAAATAGAAGGAAGTACACTCAAATCAGCAGGAAGAGAAGAAGAGCAATTGGATAAACCAGTAATTAATTACATGGGTGGCGAGGGAGGAACATCCCTGACACCTTTAATGTGGGGATGTAGGGGACGCGAGAAAAGGTGAGCGTTTTTTAAGTTTTTACAGCAAAACTTTTTTTGGGGGCAAAATAAATCAAATATTGCTCCAGTCCAAACATAGAGTTCAATTTTCTTCTCATGGTGATATCAAATTTAGTTGAATATTTGTGTTGAGTTAGATGAGAAACCTTTTAAATTAAAAGAAAAAGTTATCATTAAATTCCAGGACACCCTTAACAGATATTCATTAACGATTGAGTTCATCATGTTAAGAAAATTAAACTCTATGTTGGTACTGAAGGAATCTTTTATTTATTTTGGCAAAAAAAAAAAGGTTTTGCTATAAAAACTGCAAAAAAACTTATCTTAACTTGGCGTTCCCCACCTTAGTATCAAACTACGTCAATTCGTTGAGCCCAACGACTAAGGCTCCACATCCAAAATTGAATATTTTTTTTAGGTTACTTTGCTTAACTTGATTGAGGGATAATTGACTTTACTGTGACGTAGAGAATATGTTCTGGTAGAACAAGGAGATGAAAGCTATTCAATGTATTTTCAAAGAAATTATGCAGGAGCTAGATTTAATATAATAATAAAACATATTTTTATTTCAAAAAAGTTAAAAAGATTTTCTTTTTAATAAAACAAAAGATTCCTGTGAGTAAGACAAAGAGGAACCAAGGAAGAGAGGGGTACGTAAGACGCCGAGAGGAGCGGGTGGTAGGGAAGGACGCCAGTGCAGGGGGGGGGGAAGAAAAAGGAGGAAAAAGAGGAGGAAGATCGATATGTAAACCAGGAGCAGGAGAGGACATGTGAGTGTGTGTATTTAGGCGGCCATTACGGCTGGAACCTAGGTGGGGAGGGAGGAGGGTTGGGAGGGTGGGGGGGTGCGTGACTGTCACAGCTTGCCTGCGACGCAAAGCGTCCCCACTCCCCCTTTCCACCATTACTTTCTCTCGGTGGAAGGCAACGTCTTCAGGAGGGCGTCTGCATACATGCACCCGGGCTGACCCCGGTTTGGACAAATATGACACACATATGAACTTACTATTAGTATTGTTACCATTACTATCCATATGAATGGGCACACAAATTAAGACGTTATTCTCTTCTAGTCTAGTTTACCGGTGACGTATAGATCGGGATTAGATACATGGCTGGATTAATGGAGAGTATTTTTTCTTAGTGGTCTTCCACTTTACCTCCACCGCAAATAGGGGTACACTACATTTAAATTTTACCTTACTCATCCCTGCCTCATTAGCATATTTAAACCTAATCTTGGAACTCCCTCAATAATAGTGGGACTCAGTGCACAAATATGTATTATTATTGTATGTACGCTCTTGTATCAGTAATAGTTTATAATGACTAATAATCTAATTTAAGGCGATTGGCCCTTTTCATTTGGCGTGGAAATGTTGAGCCATGGGAATAAACGGGTGTCTTCAAGAGTTTTTATTGTTTTTCAATTTTCTTTTCGGAAACGGTTTTTTCAAGAATAGAATCATGTTGATTAAGATATATGTTTTATATACACACCTCCTCTATAATTGTAACAGTGATTAAATATCAAGCATTTTGACATTTTTAAATAGAAAACTGTCGGCTGTATAACAAAAAATAAGAAAATCTAACACCTAATAAACATTGCTACATTATCTTAGAAGAGGTGTTGAAAATATTACTATTAAAATTTCATTCGTTCTCGAGAAAACTGATATTTACAAAGTATGATTTTCCCGTAAGAGCTGGCCGGTAGCTAGCGCCATCTACGATTCCCGTGATCCATATGTTCTTGTTGGCGTGGAAGGATACTTTGGTCGATTGTGAAGCCACGCCCCGCCTTTTACCCTCCGGTCCACCATCCCACAAAATAGATTTTAGACTTGCACTTGACAGGGCCAAGGGCTCAGGATAAGGAGATCTTAGCTCTGAACTGGGTCACTTAAGACTATGTATATTAAAAACGTTGCCCAAGTGAATTTTGGGTTTGAATCCCGATAATTTCTAAAGTCCAATTTTCATAGGTAGATCCTTATTTGATAGCTAGAAAATTTATTTGATCTTTTAAGTATTCACAAGTTAAGTGATGTGATCCGAAACTATTATTACTAGGTGTTCTATCTTCCGACAGGTCCATCCCTCTTGTCAGTGAACTCAGACCACCAATGCGCCTTGTCCGCTACCTCCTCCTTCAGCTCCCAGAAGTTTCTTTTTTCCTTCAAGTCCTCTAGTATTTGAATTCCTTCTTCATAAGCTCTTCTTTCACTCAACCTTTCCTTCGATGACGCCGTGCAGAAGACAGTTCCTCCTAAGGATGTGTTCGATCCAGTTTGCTTTGCGCCGAAGTATCACATCCAAAATGGATCTCTTCTCACCCACTCTTCTTAGGACTTCTTAATTTGTCACCTTGTTTGTCCACATCTTCTAAAGTATTTTCCAGCACCACATTTCAAGGATCTCCACGTATTTCTTTTTCATCTTCCTAAGAGTCCAAGTTTCTGCCCCATGCAGTGCGATGTTCTAATATAGCATTTCATCAGTTTCTTCCTCAGTTCCAAACTCATTTCTTCTTACTGAAAGCTTCCTTGGCCATTGCATTTACACATACAAAATGATGAGTGTAAATTTTAAAGAGAATTGGGAGGCTAGAGAAAGAATAGATAATCATTAGGCAATGAAATAACCTTGGTACACTGAGACGGACTCAGACTCCGGACTATCGCGTCAGAGTCAAGGGCGCGATCCATGCAGTCAGCTCTTATTGAATAAGGTATTTTAGAAAATGTCCTTCAGATAAAGATTTATATATTTCATACATTATATATATATATATATATA
>CABFVX010001718.1:26836-47359 GCA_902151425.1 Timema shepardi | reverse complement strand
CCCCCCCCTTTTCACTTTTTTTTACTCTTCTTCCCATTCCTCGGCGGTTGACGCCCCAGGAGGCATTGCGCGATGGAAGGCCACGAGTGGGGTTTGGAGATGTGGTATCGATACTTAATTCATTTCTAGCAGAGGAAGAAAAGTTTAATTATCAGTTGGTATCTGTGTTCGAAAATAAAATCAAGGATTTTTTTAAAAGAGTATTTACGTTCTCTCCACCCCTCGGAGGGAGAAGTATTGTGATTGTCAACACACAAAAATCGAACTCTAAATTTTGATGTATGTAGACGTTTCCTGACCCTCTGAAACAAACAAAAAAAGTGGTAAAAGTGGTTTTCGCGATGTCATCTGTCTATGCCTCTATAGAGTTGAAACCATCCTACCGATCGGGCTAAAACCTGGTATCTAGAGTTTCCACAAGGTTTTCCCAAGGATTATATATCCACTCCTAAATTTAAGGTTAGTTTACTGAAGGCCAAAAAGAGAAAAAATAAATTTTCTCCACATACGCTTTCACGATTTTGATTAAACCTTGTATCAAGGTACTATTTTACTTTACAAACAAAATTGATTTTCTCGTTTTCCATAAAAATGTCTCTAAGGGTACTTTATATATTCTGAAATTTCCAAATTTGATCATATCTCAGCATTTATAATTTGAGATACGATATAACTTAAATTGTAAAGGTGTAGTTAAAAATAAAAATCTTTTATTTGAAATATATAATTATGAAAACAATATTTAAAACTATAAGTAAATATAAATATTTTTTAAAAATTAAACACTTTGAAATTGAAATTGATTTCTAAGCTCTTTGGTGAACAGAGATGGTCCTATTATCTCATTGTTTCTGTAAAAGTGTATATCATTTCATTTATGTTCCTTAGTGGAATGGTTCTGCAACAATTCATATGATTTCGTTTCACAAATCTCACAAGTTTTTAGTAAATCTTTGTATATTAAGATAAAAGAAAAAGTCCGTAACATTTATTTTATGTATGAAAATGTTGATTGTGTTTTGTCTCTATAGCCTTAAAACATTTTTACTTATCTAGTAACAAAAAACTTACATATTTAGATTAATAAAAGAATATGTAGTACACGTAGGGTACCTATCTTGACCGATTACACTATGTCCTTATAATATGGCCTAAGTTTTACCATAGTGGAACCAAGTAAAGGTAAGCTTGCTACCTTTCAGAGTAAACGGAGGCTACTGACCTATCATATATTAAATCACACACACAATAGTAATAGCAATACTTTACATTTGAATCTAGTTGCTATGCCTGTCTCATTTCTCAGAAGCAGAAACTTTTAAGCAGGTCATCAGTGTGTTGCCTTTTTTTCAGTCCACCACTTCGTCTCACAAATCCGTTCGGGTTTTTCCCATATGTACTAAATACTCCAATGAGTTATGGATGAGGAAGGTTGACTTCAAAGGACATGTAACCGTATTTGCGTCGAGAGAGAGTTGAAAACCATTAAGGGAACCCCTCAATACACCCGACCGGGGTTGAACCCTGATCTATCCATCTTCGGCAGTCTAGTCTATTGTAAGAATGACGCCCTAGTATATTTGAGCACTGAAACGGATGAGTGTAGGCTTAAAAATATCACATTACAATAAATAAATTATAAACAAATGATTATTTATTTCGATACAGTCCTGAGACTCGTGTGTGGGTAGCTTACTAATATTAGTAAAAGTATCGAAACAAAAGCATCGAGTATAAAGTATTACCGGTAAGTAGATGGTGGGACTTTCTCTCTGATTGTATGATGGTTTACCCCTCCCCTCCTCCTGACCCCCTTTCTAGTACCAAACTTGTTTATTCTTGTCTCATTTGTTTTTTTATTTGGGTTCATTGTTATTTTTATCTGTGCTCAATGGTTATTTATGTATGCTCATTTGTTTTTCATTTGTGCTCATTGGTTTTTTATGCCTGATTAGGATTCGGATGGGCGTTGTAGTATTTTATTGGTGTGGGGGAGTTTATTGTCGTAGGATTGAGACGGGACATTGGAGTTTCTTATTTATTTATTGGCGTGCAGTCAACGGCGTCCGGCGCTCCTCCCGTGGCATCAGCATGAAACACGAAGCTCTCCTGATGGCAGCGTAGCGTAGAATACGACCACTGACCGGCTAGCAGCTGTTTGCCACCCTTTCACTTTTCCCTCACTCCCCACCCTCCTTAGAGGTATGTGTCACAAGTAGTCATAGCAATGTCGCAACCCTCTATGTGGTAATGGGTTTTCCCGATGTTGTCATCGCATTGTCGACACCCCCTATGTAGTAATGGGCTTTTTCGCAACTAAAGAACATTAACACAGCTCTGATTATGCACACTCAAGGGCCTCGGAATTCTCAGTTAGGGGCCGCTAGCCCCCCACCCCCAGTCTAAAAAATATGTTGTTTGGTATCGTCCGTTGACATGCACGGATGTAGGTATCTGTCATGGACCGGAGGAGTAAGGTAGAAATGTTCCAGCGTTTACGTGGAGTGAGGGAGAGTAGAAAACCACCCCCAGTTCACCCGAGCTAGATTCACACTCACAACCTCTCCCATCATAGCTAGATGAGCTTGACATTTAGATTATGTACCCACCATATATTCCAAACCCAATATCTTTTGCCGGGCGCTTCATGGCCTGTAGCCGCCAAACCCGAGAGAACAATATGGTGCGAATTTGTTTAGCCTACACAGAATATTTATTAAAACTTATGTCAATTTACAATACACCCACACAGTCTCCCATCGTTCTACATGTCTAATATTTAACAAAAGAAAGAATTAAGGTTGCCGCATCTTACTACCCGGTTGGGACACAACCCGTGGAGGATGGGTGAGAAAACAGATCTCAGTACACATGCATGACATGGATTTGAACTCTGACCCCTCCCCTCCCGTCACCATTTATTTAGATAATACGTGGTATCCTGTGATGCTCTTATTCCTTTATAGATTTGTTTGTTTATTAAATAATTATTTTCCGGACTGCACTCATTAACGAACACATAATATAAGAGTTAAATTTTCAATAGAAAAAATTACAGTAAGCTATAATATTTATCATTATTAACAGTTTTTTTTTTAAATGTCAACTGTAGCGAACCAATATGGAAACTAATATCGAGCAAGCGCCAGTGGGGAGAGTGGAAAACACCCCTAGTCTACCTGACCGAGATTCGAACCTCAAACTTCTTCATCCTCGACCGTCTGGCTCTACACGCATTACTAAATATTAAATTAATGTGATAAAAACTCACTTCAGAGGTCGAATAGTATGTGGCGTCACCCTCGAGTTAAACCGCTATGATCATGCCAGGGGAGATCGAGGTTCAAATCTCAGTTGGGTGAACTGGGGGTAGTTTTTCACTCTACCTCTATGTAAATGTGGGTTCAAACTTCCCAATTCCTGATCCATTAGTGTAATTAGTATTTAAGCGCATAACCCGAACGGGTAGTATGACGCGGCGCTAACATGCATCAAGTTCGTGTGATCTATAAATAATATGTGCACCAGATCACGTTTGAGTTTCCATTTTAGAAACAGGCTATGGGAAGGGTGGGGTTTGATCTAGCAGAAAGTTATTTTGGGGGGTAAATTTTCCCAAATCGTTTCCCACTACAAACTTTGGAATATTGAGATACATTCCCTTAGTAAATCTAACTTATTAAGCCTTAATTCTTTCTTGTGTTAAATTTTAGACATGTAGAACGATGGTAAGCTGTGTGTATGTGTGTATTGTAAACGGACATTATAAGTTTTAGTAAATATTCAGGGTAAGCTAAGCAAATCCATGGCATAGTATTCAATTTAATTAGAGACATTATAGATTCCTTCATCAGCGTCGAGCGTATTTAGGGAGGTTTTTCTAATAGACTTTCCATTCTCCCTCCTTGCAACATGTGGGTGCACTTCCTCTAATTTTGGCTTGCGGTTTAATTGGCTAATTTGTTTTGTGTGAATGTTATTTATTATGGCAACAATATATAGTTTCAAAAATTAAATGATATTTAAAATTGTATTTAATATTACTTATGAATTTTTGTAAACGTTATATATTATTTAATCAAAATATAATCGTGAACATTACATTTATTTGTTGTTAGAGTGGCTTATTTGTTTTGTGTAAATGATATTTTTTTTTTTTTCAAAAAAATATAGTTTCGAGCATTAAATTATATTTAAAATTTTATTTAATAAAAACGTTGTTTCTAAAATAATTTACCTAGGTGGTGTAGTTGACTGACGTGCTTATTTCATGTAGAGCCAGACGTTCGACCTCTAAGGAGGGTGGGGACTGAAGGAAAAGTGAAAGGGCGGCTAACAGCTGACAGCCAGTCATTGGCCACACTCTACTCTACGCTGCCGTCAGGAGAGCTTCGTGCTCCGTGCCGATGCCATGGGAGGAGCACCGGACGCCATGGACTGCACGCCAATAAATAAATAAAAAACTCCAATGACCTTTACCAGTCCTACTACAGTAAACTCCCCCACACCAATAAAAAAAACTACAATGCCCATCCGAATCCTAACCATATATAAAAAACCAATGAGCACAAATAAAAAACAAATGAGCATACATAAAAAAGAAATTAACACAAATAAAAAACAAATGAGACAATAATAAACAATTTTGAAACACTAAAAATGGATCAGAAGGAGGGGAGGGTATAGGTAAAACCAACATCCAATCAGAGAGCAAGGGGCGTGGTCACGTGATCAAATTATGCCTATCAGAGAGCTGTTACAGGTGGTCCAACCATTTCCTACGGTAGTATTGAAAGTATATTTTGAAAGGTCTATTATTAATAAGCTATCAATAATTTTTCTCTGCATCCCTGGGTGTGACAGGACGGGCGTATTAGAGTTCCTCCACGAAATATGATTTAATCCCCCTTTCGATAAAGGTAACTCAATTCTATTAGCGAGTTCTTCCACTTGGTGGGTTGGAGGGGAGGAGGGATTAAATTACTCCATTTTGGCGGGGGTGGGAAGGGGAAGGAGTTCTTTTACGACACCTGAAGAAAGGAATTATAACTATAGTGGGTTAATTTCTACATATACTTTTGTTTATTAACCAACCTAACTTAACTTAACCTTTCATGCGTTAAAGAATTTCGTTCTTATTTAATTTTGTAATTTACTGTGCGAATATCCCGTCTTTGAGATGTCGTGAAGGACTCGACCATTGATACAATCGGACTAACTATCTACGTAGAGGAGGTTGACATCCCCATCCCCCAAATCACTCGGATAATTTATAGCTGCAACCGTTTATAATATCATTCACCTTCACATGTACTGTTCAAAATCGCAAACAGGCTGTTACAGTTGTACCATGGCGTGCTCCCACTGTATGTCGGAAAAGTTAGTTTCTGAGTGTATTGATGGCGGCTTTATCGACTTTATTACCGGCTCTCTTGTCTTTGGCTTACGTCTACTGTACCTAAGTAACGGAATCGAACTAACTCCATATGTAGATTAAACTCCATGGTGTGAGCCTAGAAGTGAGCTATACTGACCGAGCAAACGCCACCATTAGCGATGATTGTGCCAATATTTGCGGATAGAGGGTGTCATGTCGTCAGCCCAATGAACCCTACGCCCAATACTATCAGTTTTCTAGACCGTAGCTGCTACTTTTTCATTCAAGTAGCTCCTAATTTGTCCTCATTAGGCTGAGTTTTACCCCGTTTTAGACACACTGATTCACAGATACATTTTGAAAGCGCCGGGTGTTGAAACCCGGGATTTATGGTTTTGTAGCCAGGTACTGTGAACACTAGACCACAGCAAATTAACTTTATTAATCCAAATTATGTCTACAACAAGCTGGTTAAGTCATGGTACACCATTTATGGATAAATAAATAAATGTATATATATAGATAAAATTACAATTAATATTACAAATTTTATATAGTAAATTATATTCATAAATTCAAGAAATAATGATTAGTTCAGTGATGGACATGAGACGATAAAACAATGAAAAAAGGTTAATATTATAAACATGCGTCCCATTTGACCTTGTTCCCAAGTTATACTTGTGTTTGTACTCCAGTAATGTGGAGATACTTAACATTAAAGGCAGAACTCAAAATGTCATGAATGCAAACCTGCAGTCGTCGTGCAATAGAATGCCGCTCTATTTCAAAAGACACCAGTTGTTTGGGATAACCCACAGAACATACCTTGTTAAATGATCTAGAGATATCGCCGAGTATGTTATACGAGTACAAACCGTCTAGTGGACTCATTTGACTGTAACTCGGAAACAAGGTCAAATGGGACGCATGTTTATGATATTAACCTTTTTCATTGTTTTAGCATCTCATGTCCATCACTGAACTAATCATTCTTTCTTGAATTTATGAATACAATTTACTATATAAAATTACATATATTATAAAATATTATATATAATTATATTTAATATATATATATAAGAATCTTTAAAACAATGTAGGCCTATTAGCCGCACAATAGATTTGAGCTTAATTAATTTTCTAAACGTATATGTATTCAATTAAGTAAAATTAAATAATATATTTAAATGATGATCAATAATGGTGACTGGCTATGAAATTCGTCCGCACCTGAGATCTCCAACTTCTATGCACACCATAGTGACAACAGATAGAGAGAGAGAATGTCACCCTAACGAGTATTGACTTAACCTAACGTAGGTACAATCCAATTTAATAGAAATGACATTTTAGAAAATACAAACATAATTTTTTTTACGGCCAAAATTGATATTATTTTACTTTATTATTGGTGTTATTTTATATAATTATTGATCAAAAGTGACAAATGCAGATCACGAGAATTGACGTATGGATACGTGAAAGTGTAAATAAGGTGAAACTTGGGGTAGAGTGCTCACCTAAGGTTCAAACTTGGCTTTGGTCGACATAATTTTTACAAAGCAATTATTATTATTAGCACCGTGTCTTACTACCCGTTCGGGTTATACGCACTTACGCTAATGTGTAATGGTAGGGTGAATGCGAGATGAAATGAAGGACCTACAGCTTAACGTGGAATCCGAACCACGGTGGAGGCCTGGCATTCCCCACATTCACAAGATGTCTTACATTCACAAGATGTCTTGTCAGAGGTGAAGGAATGGTTTGGTAATCAGATAAATCTGTGCCGGGACCGAGTATTGAACCCCGGCCCCCTAGCATAGAAGTCCGTCACCTTACACCTAGACCGCCAGGTCACCTACAAAGCAATTAAAATCCATAGCACAACTTCCTTTGGTGATTAATACATGAGTGCATAATCCGAACGCGATGCTTTAAAAACAACTTTGAAATCTAATGTCTTATTTGATTTATTAACTATAAAGTTAATTTCAAAAGTTACCAAAGGCTTCTAATAATACTTTCTTAAAAATATTGATTATTGGATAGTTTACATTTATATTATTGATTCTCTTAAATTGGTTATTTGAGTTATTTAAAGTGCTCTTTCTGAACTGAGGGATTATATGAAAACAAGACTTACGAGCTAACTTATATCTAGAAAAAAACACAACACAAAGACTCCGGCCGTTAATTCATCACATTGAAAGGAGTAAACCCACATTTCACACACGATAAATTTCTCAGCAACGCTAAGAATCAAACCTGGTACCATTAGTTCAGTAGACAGACACACTACCAACTGAGTTAAGGTTTCTGACTCATCATTAATTAAACGGGATAAGAATGTAGGTACAGTTGTAATATATATATTCACACACCCGTTTCAATGGCTGCATGATCTAAGGAGTAAGTTTCGCGAATACGGGTACGTTTCCTCTAAATTAAACCTTCCTCACCCCTAATTATAGCGTATCTAGTACATAGACGTCCTGAACGGGTAGTAAGACGTGATACTAAAAAAAATATCTCTCGTCATTGTGGCAACCTTGAGTTTCCAGTTTCCGAACAACGGATAGATCAGACGTCAGAGTAATCTGTCTGTGGAAATTGAAACGCATCTGACTGTCGAGCGTCTTCAATAAACAACTACAAACGTCCCTTGCTCTAGGTGTATCTCCGAGAACGCTCCTCGGAGGCAAAAACTGGAAGAAGAAAAAGAAAGAAAGAAGGACCTTACTCTCACTCTTTCGAGAGGAAAGAGGAGGAGGCCATACTATCCTATCCTAGGCCCAGTCAGTCCTGTTTTGGAGGGGGGGGGGGAAGAGGGTGGTGGTCCTTATATATCTCCTTCTCTGTCTGCCTCACGTGATCACAGGGACTGATCGTCTCTTTCTCTCTCTCGCACTCGTAGAGAGGTGTGTCCCTGTGTCTTCTATCCACTTCAATCCTCTCCCTCCCTTAGGCTAGGGGTTGCCTTTATGTATTCCTGTTAGATTCCGTCTGATCAGCATCTCATTCCGCGCCTCAGACGTGGAGATACGTCATGAGGATTGCACCAGGGACATCAGGCCGGGGGTTTATACAGATAGTTGGTTTTTTCCTTGTTTGGTCGCACGTTCCATCATGCCCCCCCCCTCCCCCCTCCCCCTCTCCCGACCCGCATCTTATTACCCGTTGGGGTTATACGCTTATATACAAACTACGCTAATGTTTTAGGGATGAAGGTAATATTCAAAAGAAGTGTACCCACATTCTCGTAGAGGGAGAGTGAAAAAACCACCCTCGGCACACCCGATCGAGATTCGAACCTCGATCTCCCTGTCATCGGCAGTCTAGTCTACTGTGAGAGTAGTGCCTTAGACCATGTAGCCACCGAAAGGGTCAAACAATAACTAAGTTAATGGAATATAGTTAAAATTCCGACACCTTAGCTCAGTCGGTAACGTGTCTGTCAACTCAGTGAAGGGTGCCGGGTTCGATTATTCGCATGGCCGAAACATGTATTATTGGTGGAATGAGGGTTTCCCTTTTCACAGTGATGAATTAACGGTCGGGGGGCTGGATGTTGTGTCTGTTCAAGATTTAAGTTAGTTTATAAGTCGTTTTGCTTATATAATCAGTCGGTTCATAAAGAGAACGTTAAATCCCTTGAATAAATAAAAAACTAATTGAAAACAGATAAGAACGGTAGAGCTTTGGAAGGAAATGGAGCCGAATTTGCATGGAGGTAGAGTGGAAAACAATTAAGTAAAAAATAACAAAAATCTCATCATGATCTATCGGGGATTTAAACCCCGATTTCTCATTTATCCAGTCTGACATGAGAGTGACGCGTTGGATCGTACGACCAAAGAAGCGAGTTGCACGTATTAGACTTTAAATATATACTATAATTTATGAGACCTGGATGAGTAAAGTGACCAATAGTAAGACGTCAGCTATTTGAATTAAAATAAAATAAACTGCATTGGAAGACCCATCCCGGTGGCTAACGCGCTAGTAATGTTGAGCTAGACTGCCAAGGACGGGAAGATCGAGGTTCGAATCTCGCTCTAGTGAACTGGGGGTGGATTTTCCTAAATGGTTTCCACTCTACCTCCACGCAAATGTAGGCTCACTTCCTCTAAATTCTACCTTTACGATTCCCAATTCATTTACTTAAGCCGAACGGGTAGTAAGACGCGGTGCAAAATAAATAAATTAAATAAATGCATTGGGAGTGCGAGGACTTAGGGTAGGAGTGTAGGGGACGCGAGAAAAGAAAAGTAATTTTGCAGTTGTTGTATAAAAACTTTTTTTTTTGCCAAAAATAAAAAAAATATTGCTACAGTAGAAACAATAGTAGAGCTATATTTTGTTTCTTTTGACCAAAAAATATGTTGCTATAAAATATGCAAGAATACTGCCATTAACTCACGTCCCCTTACATCCCCACCTTAATGTCAGTCTCATCTAGTTTGGTCTAGCCTAGTTGTTGCTGGGGTGTTCATGGTTCAAATCCAGGCTGGGTGTATAGAGGGTACTTTTCCCTCAACGGTATATCGCTCTTCCTTCACGAAAATACAGATACATTTCTTCTTAATTCTACCTTCCATACCTCTACCGGGCTATCTGAATTAGGTAGTTAAATGTGGATAACCTGGACGGGTAGTAAATTGTGATACAAAAATAAATTAATTTTGTTAATTCCCCATGTCCTATTGCCCATCCGGGACATCCACAGCTTGGACCAGTTATTTAGGAACACACGTTGAAAGTCAACATTCACCCGCCTCGGTGGCGTAGTTGGCTAACGCGCTAGTCGTGTTGAGCTCGACTGCTGAGGACGGGGAGATCGAGGTTCGAATCTCGGTCGGGTGAACTGGGGGTGGTTTTTCCTAAATGGTTTTCCACGCAAATGCGGGTTCACTTCCTCTAATTCAACCTTCCCAATTCCTAATCCATTAGCGTAATTAGTACTTAAAGCGTATAACCCTAACGGTTAGTAAGACGCGGTGCTAAATAATAAAAAATAATAATAAAAAGCACTGGATTGGAGAAAGTGTGGTAAAACCACCATGAACAGTGGCTTGCCTGTTGGAATTCACCCTCTGTGCACCTTGCCGGGATTTGAACCAATACCCAACCTCCATGTGTCGGAGGTGAGCTTACTAGTTTATCTCACTGGCGCTGAGACAAACTCAAGGTCTTACTTTCTCTCTTCCTTTTCTTAGCGGTGGTGTTAACAGAGGGACCGGGACTCGATACCGAATTGGGTGCATTATGGGTCCTCCCTCCCCAGCCCCCACTATATTTTTACATCCAAATTCAAGGTGAATGCTGGTAAATTTCAGCCAAAATTCCGCTTTAATCTGTCCCCTCTTCCTTTAGGTTAAATATATTGAGCCGCCATATTTATATTAACGTTCTTCATCCTGTTTCACCTAGGTTAGATAGTTAACTCAATCCCTGATGTAAGGAGCATAGCTCATTTCTTCCGACCAACGAAAGGATTTTTTTCACCATTTTCATTCAAGATTAATTTTAAAAACAACAACAAAACGGAACCGGAAGCTCTCTCATCTCCTCCTAAAGTTGCCGTGTCTTGTCACCCGGCTAGGATTGAACCCGGGACCATCCTACTAGCCGGCGCTAATTGGTAACCCTCGCGGTGTCCCGTATAATATTTCAGTATCTTATATGGGTGAAGGGGTAAAGGGGGAGGGTTAATGTCAGGAAGGTTCGCTCGCCCTGGACACTTCCGACAAAACTCCGTGAGCTCTCAACTTGAGGAAGGAAGAAAGGGTGGAAAGAAGGGGTAGAAGGGGTAGGGGTGGAGGAAGATAGAGGAAAAAGAGAGGGAGAGAGAGATAAAGAGAGAGAGGAAGGGGAAAGAAGGGGAGGGATAAAGAGGAAAGAAGAGGAGGATTGGGATAGAAGGGTGATAGAGAGGAAGAAAATGAAGAGAAGGGGTAAAGAGGAAGGAAGAGGAGTATAGGGAAAGAAAGGGGATAGAGAGGCAGGAAACAGAAGGGTAGGAATAAAGAGGAAGGAAAGGGGGAGAAGAGAGTGGAAAGAGAGTAAAGAATAGGAGGAGGTGTGAGATAGAATGAAATATAAGGAAGAGAGAGTATAAAAGGACTAGGGCAAGTTATGGGGATCCTGCGGCCTTATCGCATATTTTCTTAATTTATAACTTGTATATCTTGAGAATTGATTAATTAATTATATATTTTCAAACCACGTGTATTTTTATTTATTTTATTAAAATTTAAAAAGAAGCTCCGGTTGTTGAACGATCTAAGGAGTAACTTTTGCAATAGACTAGACTGCCGATTACGATGGGGAGATCAAAATTCGAACCCCGATCAGGTCTACCAAAGGTGTTTTTTTTTCCTAAAAGGTTTTCCACTCTCTCCTACACGAAAATATGGGTAAATTTTTTTTTCTAAACTAAACCTTTACTTATCTCTAACACAATAGCGTAATTAGTTCATAAGCGTGTAATAGCCCAAAAAGATAGTAAGACGCGGTGATAAAAAGATTATTTATTTTTACAGCATAGGCCGCATTAAAAAAATTTAACTACACTTCTCTATTTAACTTTGATTATTGCACTATAGTATTATTAACTTGACACTAGAGATCACTACGAGCGCCCAGAGAAAAGTCGACTTGATTCTAAAACACAGGTTTAGTTTAATTCCTCGCGTGTTTTGCTCTGTAATGGGGGGCACTCACGTGTGATGTATTGTAACAATCTGGACGAGGATAATGTTTCGTTGAATTTTTGTACACATTTTTTTTTATAATTGTAATTTATAACCCAAACATGACAAATTCAACATTCAGTGTTTACTTTGTACTTGTTGAATCAAAAGCTTATCTTATAAATGAGCTAACAATAATATTTGGTTTATATTTGGGTCGTTAAATAAAACGCGAGTAGGAAAAAAAGATGACAAAAAAATTATATTGTTTGTAGGTTATTAAATATACATTAATTTATGTTATTCCTAATTTTGTGAAATTGACTGTACATGAATCCGTGAAGTGACGCGCTCGGCCTTCCAACGTCAAAAGGTTCCACAACCATGGACTAGGTCATTGTGCTCACAAGAAGGTAAGATAAACCACTTTTTATTGGTGTAAAAGTATATGTCATTGTGGGATGGACGGAAACGTGATAAAAAAAAATTGCAATATTTTTTTACCCGACTCGGTGGCGTAGTCGGCTAACGCGCTAGTCGTGTTGAGCTCGACTGCTGAGGACGGGAAGATCGAGGTTCGAATCTCGGTTGGATGAACTGGGGGGTGGCTTTTGATAAACGGTTTTCCACTCTCCCTCTACGCAAATGCGGGTTCACTTCCTCTAATTCAACCTTCCCAATACCCAATCCATTGGCGTAATTAGTACTTAAAGTATATAACCCGAACGGGTAGTAGTAACACGCGGTGCTAAATAATAAATAATAACAATTTTTTTTTTTGTCCTAGATAACTCAAATATTTATCCAGTAGATGTTGTTAGTTTAATTGTCTACACATGATAGTATCCACAGTTCTTGAATATCTGTCATAAACACTCTGGAATTTGAGAATAAAGGTTTAAATGAAGAAACCAAGTCTTAGTCAAATTATGCGATGTCCGTCGTGATTGTTATGTGAAGATTGTTTTTAGCACCGCGTATTACTACCCAATTGGGTCATATCGCTTATAGTTTTAGGAATCAAGAAGGTTATATTTTTAGAAAGTGTACCTACATTTGCGTGTAGGGAGAGTGGAAAAAACATTTGGAAAAAACCTCAGTACATTCGACTGAGATTTGAACCTCGATCTCCCAGTCTTTGGCAGTCTAGTCTATTGTGAGAGTAGCGAACTAGACCATGCGATCACCGAGGTGGGTTGTATGAAATTAAACTAAATCTAACTTATCTACTAAATCAATATTTCATCAACTGTTTCAGTAACCGAGTGTACCTGCTTTAGTGGCCGCATAGTCTAAGGTGTCACTCTCGCGTTAGACTGGACTGCCCAATACTGGGATATCCGAATTCGAATACCAGACAAGTCTACTGAGGGTGATATATCCTAAATGGTTTCCCACTCTCCTTCCACGCAAAATCTGGTAAATTACCTCTAAAACTCTTACTTCCTCATCCTACCTCATTAAAGTAATTTATCATACATGCGTATAACCGAAAATAAAAATTAATTTATTTTATCAAAATAATTTTTGCTATAAAAATTGCCAAAAACAAATTTTAACTCGCATTTCCTTCCCAGGTCAATTATGTCCACTTCGTTTAACTTGAAAGGTATCAAGCAAGCTTTCTTTGCGCTTGTCCACTCTGAAGTAGCTTATAAGATATGACCATAGTTTAATCTGTCAAGGAATGACTGCCACCTTTCAAGGTCAGCGGAGTGTACTAACGCGCATCATGTCAGGAATAAATATTAATTATGTTTCCTTCGCACTTCGTGTCTTAGTACCCATTCGTTCGGTCATGGTGTTTACAATGATTAAGGCAAGGACCAGGAGACCCGCCCCGGTGGCGTGGTTCGCTAAAACGCTAGTTTCGTGTTGAACTAGATTGTCGAGGACGGGGAGATAGAGGTTCGAATCTCGCTCGGGAGAAATGGGGGGGGGGAGGGGGAGAGTGTTCCTAAATGGTTTTCCATTCTCCCTCCACGCAAAGACGGTTTAACTTCCTCTAAATTCAACCTTCCCAATTAATAAGACATTAGTTTAATTAGTAGGCCTACTTAAGCGTACAACACGAATGGGTAGTAAGACGCGGTGCTAGAAAGTACCAGGATGTTAAAGAGTTTGATTCACATGTAGACCCCTCTGCGTAGCGGGTGATAAAGAAATTGTTCAGGGGAAACCCAATTAAATGCACCTGACTGTCAATCTAGCCTCTCTCTGTCTACGTGTCAAGCTGTGAGAGTATTAATAATAATAATAAATATATAATATTATAAAGAGGAAAGATTTTGATTTTTTGTTTTTTTGTTTGTAATGGATAAACTCAAAAACTACTGGACCGATTTAAAAAATTCTTTCACCAATATAAAGCTACATTATCATCGAGTAACATAGGCTATATCTTAATTTGTAAATGTAATATTTATTTTTGAAAATTTAATTTATACCTCATAAAAATGTCGATAGTCACTCATATTGTATGATAGTCTAATGTGATTCTTAAATATGTGTGTTGAAAATAATAATGCGGGGGAGGGGGGTAAGGGGGAAGGGTCTAGTAATAAATAAAAGGTATAGTTCACCACATACAGTTTATCTCCCTTTTATCTTAAAATAAAGAAATTTACTAAAAATTCATAAGATTTATGAAACGAAATAATATACATTGTTACACAAAGGCTCCACCAAAAAGCATAAATGAAATGATATACACTGTTAAAGAAACATTGATGAAAGTGAAACCTCTTTGTTCACCAAACAGATTAAAAATCAATTTCACATTTTTAAAATTTGAATAAATATGTGTATATTTATTATAGTTAAGTAATATTTATTTATAAAAATATATTTCAATTAAAACCGTTTTAAATTTAACAGTAATAAAACTTTATTACGATAAGATATTTAGTATCTGAATTAGTTTAGGAGATATGATAAAAATTGGACATTTTTGATAGTGGAAAGTGTCCTTAAAGTAATTTTTATGAGAAAATTAAAATTGCCATTTTGTTTGTAATATTAAACGTTGGCTGAATACAAAATGTAATTTAATTCGTCAGAACAGATTTTAAGATAACCTAATTTTTCTCTTTTTCCTTTTTATTAAATTAATCTTAATTTTAGGGTTAGATGTTTAATTCCAAAAACTCCTTGGCGGAAGTTTATACAAAGTCTTAACCTAATCGGTAAAATGGTTTCAGCTCTAGGCCGAGGTACAAACAGACGGCATCGCGAAAACAATTTTTAGGTTTCAGGGGGTCATGAAACGTCGACAGCCATCAAAATTTTGAGTTAGATTTTTTTTTTAATATTACAATACCTCTCTCTCCACGGGGCCGAGAAAAGGTAGTGCGCTGCCAAACCCCCCTATTCAATACAAATATGTTAGGGACCATGAAGGTAGAGTTCAGAGGAGATTTACCCGCATGTGTAAGGAAAGTAGGGATTTATTAGGTAAAACAACCTTCAATACACTTGGCCATGTTTTGAACCCCGATCTCCCCGTTACTGGTAAACCAAACTAAAAAAAAAGCTTTACATTTAGATCATGTATATTAGGGCAGTGGTAACAAAATCTTTTTCTTTGACAGTAACTATCCATGAGTTGGGCTATTCGACGTGCATTTTCTATTATTATCATTATTATTATTAGCACCGCGTCTTACTACCCGTTCGGGTTATACGCACTTACGCTAATGTGTAATGGTAGGGTGATTGTGAGATGAAATGGAGGACCTACAGTTTAACGTGGGATCCGAACCACGGTGGAGGCCTGGCATCCCCCACATTCACAAGATGTCTTGTCAGAGGTGAAGGAAGGTTTTGGTAATCAGATAAATCTTTGCCGCGACCGAGGATTGAACCCCGGCCGCCAGCACAGAAGTCTGACACCTTACCCCTAGACCGCCAGGTCACCATATGCATTTTCTAAACACACAGACTATGTCAACATACCACTTACAAACCAACTTAATCTGGGGCAGTAGGGCACCTAGCTCTTGATATTTACCGACTGGAGCCAGAGGTAAGTTTTTGGTAGACTATCATGTTGAGTGTGACTGGTGTTTATAAAGCCTAGAAGGCACCAAGCAGGCTGTTTCGTTGCTCGACGTAGCATCCCTTCCTCCGTGTTTGGGGATGAGCGAAATTAAAAACGTGCCTTGGACGTGGTTGGTTTACCCAAACCCCCCCCCCTTTTTTTTACTATGAAAAAAAATCGGTGAAAACTGGGTACATACATATACAGCAGCAGGGATTTAAACCTATGACTTGGGTGGGTAAGATAATAATTACAATTCGTATTCTTTAGTTTGAAAAGTGTGTCATATAGGGGTTTGAATCCTTGCTTACCCCCATTGACCCCTCCCCCTCTTTTCCTAGTCTTAGTTATTTAGGTCTATTGACCCCTTCTCTGTGTGTCTTAAGGGCCAGAAATAGGTCCAGGGTTCACAACCCATTACCCTCTTAATATCAAGAGTGTACTCAGCTCGGGAGGCGTTTAAGCCTATTCTACCCCTCACACGAACGTCCCGCATTGCACCCGTGTAATTAATACTTGGGTGGCCTGGTGGTCTAGGGGTAGGGTGTCAGACTTCTGTGCTGGGTGTCCGGGGCTCAATCCTCGGTCCCGGCACAGATTCATCTGACCACCAAACCCTTCCTTCACCTCTGACAAGACAACTTGTGAATGTGAAGAATGCCAGGCCTCCACCGTGGTTCGGATCCCACGTTAAACTGTAGGTCCTCCATTTCATCTCACAATCACCTTACCATTACACATTAGCGTAAGTGCGTATAACCCGAACAGGTAGTAAGACGCGGTGCTAATAATAATAATAAATACTTATTTCCAGTTCTGTTGAGTCTAGAGGAGTGGTATTCAAGCATTTTGTTCGCGTACCCCCAGATAAAATTGATCTTCAACTTTAGACCCACAAAGTTGTTGGTGCATAATGGAAGTTATACAAATTATATAATCTACATGAGAGGAAGGGGGAGGGGGGATAAAAAAAACAGTTCTCCCAAATTGCTAAGTCTTTAAGTCAAGGTCTATTGGAACTAAGCCTAAATCTGGCCCTAATCATTCAGGTTTTATCATGAAATATACATATACATGTATATAGGGTATATATACATATATACACGCGCGCGCGTTTTCTTCCTAACCCATAAGATGTATTCTTGTACCCTATAGGGTACGCGTACTCTAGATCGAATAACAGTGGTATAGAGATACGATTTTACACCTTTTTCAACTCGCGGCACACTGAAAAAGGCACTAAATTTGTCAAGGCACACCATAAGTTTTTTTTAAGGAAATGATTTTTGAATTAAAAAACAAGTATTAAGAGTTTGTTGGGAAGTTTAATCGATTATGTTCTAGTGTATATGTGTTTGTTTTAAAACAATGTTGACCATAAATTTAAAAATATTAATATTCATCCCTTAAACTGTTTTATCACTTCTTTTTGAACTGCCCCAAACTCCCGCGGCACACCCGTTGAAAAACACTGGTCCAGAGTCTTAAGACCTTATCTGATTAACCGGGATACTGGATTCAATATTAAACTCGAATCAGAAATAGCGTCCAAGTAAAGTTTTTTGCATATTTCATTTTTAATAACAATGAATTTGGGATACGTTAAATGTTTGTTTTTTTATTTTAAAATAATTATTTTTCAGTTTAATGATATTTTATAAAATATGGTTAACTGGTTTAACTGGTCTCAGTCCCACTGTGTTTTAAAAGAATAATACATAAAATTGCACCGTGATTTGACATCTGGTTCAAGCTGTATTACCTACCTAAGATGTTATTCGTGGGTTCTTAAGGTGGCCACCTAATAGAGGTGAGGTCCATTACAAACCTAAAAAAAACCAATTTTAAGGGGATGATTAGTTAATTTAAAATATGGTTCAAGCCAAAATGAAGGTGGTGTCCTAATATGATTAAAAATCTCAAATTTTTAAGTTAAATGTATATTTTTTAATTTCCATGAAAAGGTGAAACTAGCCAATATTTTGAAATGTTTCATGACAAATGTGATAGTTCTAATATTAAGGAATAAATGGTTAGAAAAATATATTTAACTATTCTCCAACAAATAAAGTATTTTTTTAATATGGTCACAACAGAATGTTCTAAGATAATTGATAATTGTTTTAATGGTTTTAGAGCTTCAAAATTGTCATTTCTATAAGAAACATTGCACTGAGAAGAAATTGAACCTTACAGAAGGTGGAACCCTTTAACGGGCCGTTTCAACACCAACATGGCATATTTGAAATAATATTTTACCTACAAAATACTCATATGTGCAAATTACTCTAATGTGTTATAGGACGAGAAAGGTTTGAATTGGAGTAAGTGCACTCTCACATTGCGTTGAAGTAGAGTGGAGAATATTTGAAGGAATATCACCATGAATGCACCTGACTTGGATTTTAACCCTGATCTCCCCATCATTGGCAGTCCAGTCTATTGCGAAAGTGACGCCTTTGACCGTTCTACCACAGACTCGGGTGCTGTTAATTATTAAAATCCGTCCCAAATAAATAGTTTAATCTAATTAATTTGAAACTGATATCGGTGCAATATTTTACTGTTTGTAAAGTGATGTGACTCATCATATTAATCTTGATATATTATAATTTTATCGAAATGAAATATTTTATGGGTTTTCAACTGTTTTGTGTGAGTTTTTTTTACTATCTTTTACTAATAGGTAGTTATTACAAACACTGTTGAGCAGTAAATTTTTATTCATTTACTAATATCCGCATATTATTTTAGAGAGGTTGGGAAAACCATATTTAAAATGGCATGTAGAAAATCACACCAATCTCGTCCAGCCGGGACTCGAACCCACAGATTCACGTGGACTGATTGCAATACTACTGTAACTTATTACAACTCTCGTCCAATTTTGTGATTCCAGTTAAAAACTATAAATTGACACCTTCAAATCCTTGAAGCCTTGAACCCTCATATTTTTTTCCTCGTGGATACTAGAGATTCGAGGGCTCATGAAAACATGGGATTCGAGATTTAAGTTATATATTATCATAGCTTACAGCAAGGATGACTTAAGACTAAGAACTCATGCCGTCAACTGTCCTTAATCAGCGGTCACATATTCGTACTAGGTAATGTTTTTAAAAACACAGATTGTTTTGCCAATTAGCATAACACAGAGTATTGGCAAAAACTGGTAGCTTAGGGGAAACACCCCTCATTTTTTGGTATATAACAGAAAGTTTTTGAACCTTTAGAAGAAGAGGGTGTGCAGAAGGATACCAGTTGTTAGGGGGGCCACCTTGAAGTGCTTTACATACTTTGCCATCGAGTTACAACAACTTTTGGGGAGAATATCCTACAGTTTGAGTCCCTGTTCAGTACGGAGGAAGACGCCCCAATCCAGCTTACAAGTCTGGGTTAGATAACAACCACGCAATGCTGGGCGGCCATGGGTTCGACACCAGCTAGAGTTATAACATTTAAGATAGGTGAGGGTGCAGAACTGCTGAGTTGGGATATTTATATAACAAGACACTTTTTCTAAACTCTTTCAACTAGTTCTAGAACCTACATCACATTTATGCACTCGTATGGTTATTCATACATTTCAATGGAAAAGATCAAAACGATCCCGTCAATTATCTGCCACTGCCTACCCATCCCACTAAGCCATCCTGACGAGTAAACCCACGGGAGGGGAGTACCGACAATATATGAAACTATATAATAAATTTTTAACTAATTTTGTTTTAAATATATTATACTGCTTATTTGGAGGCTAAATACCAACATAAGAAAATGAAAAACGTAACCAGATCCCATTCGACTAGTTTACCATTTAATTGATTGTATATACTTTCCGTTGTAGCAAGAAATATTAACATTTATATTTTCAACAGTAACTTATAAAAATAGTGCCGAAACCTTAGTTAAGTCAGTAGCGTGTATGCCTACTGATCTAAAGGTCCCTGGTTCTATTCCCGACATGACTATAAAGTTGTTTATTGGGGAAATGTGGGTTTCCCCTGAATCGAGTTCAGAGAATGGCTGGGGGTTGTGAATGTTCTAGATGTTTATAGCTCGGGTGCTGGTATAATCAACTGGTCCTGAAAGTTCACATTGAATATAAATCAAGTTTTAACATAAAGATTAATAGTAACTTTATTAATGGAAGGAAAACGTTGTTTTACATGAGTATACCTATATTGGGTTCAACCTTTCTTATTCAAAATATGCCCCAATTAGTGGAGTAGAAGGGGAACTTGAAAAGGGAGAGGGGGACGGGGGGGGGTATAGATGTACGCCACGCCACCATATTTAAGACAAATATCTCTCATATATCAAGATATAAATAAATCATAAAGTTGGAATTATAGAGCTCCCTGAAACAAGATTTCCCCAAACCCCCCTCCCCGCCCACCCAAGACGGA
>CABFVX010001718.1:14208-25852 GCA_902151425.1 Timema shepardi | reverse complement strand
GGGGGGGGGGGGGTACAGAACTCCAGGTGCTAATCCTAAAAAATATAATGAAAAAATTAAAATTAGAAAAATACCTTGCTATTACAATTGCTAAGAGATTTAGAAATAACATGAATAAAAAGAAGCATATTGAAACATTTAAAAAAATATGTTTTTTAAATTTCATTGGTATGAAGCAGAAATGTATGATTAGAGTGTGAGAATAAATTGTGTTATAAAGACTATTTGGATGAATTCGTGAATGAGTTCTTATATTTTCCTATCTAAGGATCAAGTTTTAAAAAAAACTCTAGATACTGTTTAAGAATATTTTGTTTAATGAATGATGTCCCGGGAATGACATTAAACTGCGTCCAACTGGATGCCGCCGTGGCGTGCCGTTACGAGCGGTCCCCCAATACGTCGTTAACAGCCTATTTGAGGGTAAAGGAACGTATAGAGGTTAGGGCACTCTATTGACCTTCCGGCGAATAATTTCCCCTAAGGCGGCTTAACAAAGTAAAATGGTCAACGGCATGGAATACAGAAGGCAACGCAAAACCCCTGTATTAAAGGTCCTAGCAACAAGAAACTGCAGCCAATAGAATGGATATGAAGCAGTCTTGAGTGGAATTTTCTAAAGCTTAAACTGGGAAAATTGTTGCAAACTCTTATCTCTTGATCGATAACCATTAAGAAGAATAGAGGAACTAATAGTTTAAGTTGGCGTTTCTCTCGCGGTATCTCTCCGGACGGCTGCAGGTGAGTTGCGGCCGCACGATTTGTTTACCTCTAAAGTGACACTGGAATTGCGGCTCCACATTTTTAGAGCCGCGTATGAATTGCGGCCCGAGCTGTTGACCTAACCCAACCTAACAAACCTTCAAATTTGTGCCAAAGCCATTGAACGACAAGAACTGATTAAGTTTGGAGATTACGAGGGATGTCGACAAAAGACGATGGTAGTTTATTTCTGAACTTTAAGACAGCGTGATAGAAAGCACACTGCTATTTGGGTGTATGAAACTCATAACTCTCTCTCAAGTGAGTGAGCCGCAACTCGTACACGATTTCATGATTAGGCCGCAACTCACCTACACAACTACGAACATCAGACTCCAATTGAAGAGCGTAAAGGTCATTTTATGAACTAGGACATAGAAATACATGCTTAAGGTCAGGTACAATAGCCCCATGGCTTCTTTGGTGCTGACTGACAGCTCACAGCTGAGGGTTAAAAGCTTTGAGAAGTTACCAGACCAAGTTATCTATCCCTACGCCGAACCATATGATCTGCAAAAACATGTGTTTAGCAGCTGTCACTTCTGACGGTCAAAATTTAGGTATATACCTAAATATTGACTGTCAGAAGTCAGCTGTGAACTGTCAGTAAGCAGTAAAGTAGCTATGGGGCTACTGTATATCCGCAGAGCACCTAAATGCATGGGCGAGTATGACGACATCAAAGATACCATCGCTAGGGTAAACTCTTGAAGGAAGATGCTCCCAAACACTGGGCAGTTTAAACACTTTGACAACATTTCAAAATGAAAAGATGTCACAAAATGGTAAAGGCATGAAATGTTTCGAGATTTTTCCATTATAAGATGGAGCTATCACGTGAAATGAACTAAAGACTTTCTTCTGCTAATCTATTCCTTAACGAAACTATTACATAGCTGTGATACCTCTCAGAATGATCAATCTCGCAACAGATAGTCCTAGATGAAGTTCGGATGAGTTCTTTGGTAATCAGAGAACTTGAAGAATGATAACAAATTTTATAGAACGCTGCAGATATTTCAGGCTAAATGAAATTAAATTTATCAAATGGTTCAGGATGAATAAACACTTTGCTTTAGATCGAATGGAATGTTCTTGAATAAATAATTAGAGAATCATCTTTTTTGTTTGTTGGATCTTTCCTTTTTATCCTTTTCCAACACAAAATTAAACGTTTTACTCACAGAAAACAACTTCAGTTATATTCATTTCAATTGTAGTAAGCACTGTGTTAACATCGGGGATAACATCTCAACCCCAATATAAAGACCTGAGGATGGCATAATTCGCCGAAGCATGTCGTCACCCAGCCAAAAGCTGCCAACGTAAGGAGAGGAATCAAAATATCAGATAAGGAACGTCACTTTAATTTAATCTTTTCAATTAACATTTTCGTTTATTACACTTCTTTTATAGAAACCAATAACTAATGTATAAACAACATATATGTAGTCAACATATCATAACTACTAAGATTAACCTGAATGGCACATCTGTTTTTACAACCATTTTTTAATTAATTCTTTCAATTGTTAACACAAACAATAATTTTTTAAACCATTTGACTAAGATAACAAGTTCTTAATATTATTCTAAACACCTATTATAATTTTCTGGAATTATTTTATTAGTTATATCTCAATTTTTAATGTTTTTCATGTGTATTTATATTGTCAGCAGTTTTCATATGTGGAAGTTTCACAAATTGAGTATCTAGTCAATTAGTTAACTTTCTATCAATCACCTTTTTATTAATTTTATTGTAACTGTGTAAATATTCCTTGTCAACCTTTTCTTAGGCTGTTATTGATATAATTGATTTTTCAAGTGATGGGTTGTTGTTGAACTTTAATTATAGTATTATAGTAATATATAGTAGTCATTTGACAATCTAAACTTTTTATGGCTTTTTAGTTAGTTCTTTAAAATATTCTCTTACTGCTGAATAGTATCTCATACATACCTACAGTTTTACCTATTTATGAAATCATTTTTGCCCTTTAACAATCTCTGAGGTGATTTAGGAATGTTATTATTTTTGTGGTAATTGATTTAATTTCTTGATTTAACCATTTCTCTTTGAATAAATAAATTAATTGTTATATTTATAGTATATATTGTTTAATTGGCTAAAGAAGTGTACGAATAAATTTAATTGCTGATTTACCAAAGTACGTTCCTTATATTATAAATTTAACACAAACAAGATGAAACAAAATAAAATAGTTCTTATCTAGATTGTTTAAGACTTTTGAAAGGTGTGTTCACTAAAATGTAAAGTACAGCTAACAATATTTCGGAATTTTCAGAATTTTCGCTTTATAGAACTACTATACAAAAGTAGACAAATCAACATGAATTGCGAGATTTTAATCTCAAGTATAGAAACTTTACGAAATGAATTTACGAGTTCGCGTAGAACCTGGTGAGATAATCTCGAATCTTCTCGAGATATGGCCCCCAGGGCGGAGAACAAGGTAAACGCGACCCAAGTCTGACTATTAAAGAAGCAGTGTGTTATCAAAGATTAAAGCAATAGCGATACAAACCTAGATTTATATACATCCTAACCAAAGGCGAGGCAGCATGAGAAGATTTCAAATATTAATATTAAGGTGAGTGTGTGGTGAACGTGAATTAAGGGCAGTGTTCGTACAGTTTTAATAGAAAAATAGTTTTTGGCCAAAATAAACCAAATGTTGTTTCAGTAGAAACATAGTTAAGTTTTCTTCCCGTGGTAATATTAACAGTTGTTGAATATCTGTCATGAGCATAGATCCATTAAATGACAAACTTTTTAAATGAAGATAAAAAGTTGTTATTAAATACTCGGACACCTTTGACAGATATTCAACAACTGTTGATATTACCAATGGGGAGAAAATTAAACTCTATATTTCTACTGGAGAAATATTTGATTTATTTTGGTAAACGAAAATTGTATTCCTTAAAAACTGCAAACCCATTGCCCCTTAACTCACGTTCCATACATCCCCACTTTAATATATAAAGCTGCTCAACAACTTATCTAAATTGGTAGTGAATCTGATGACTGATTTAAGAGCTCCGGGTTTGATTTTGAAAAGGGTAAAAAATGTTTCACTATAAAATTATTTATGCAATATTTTACTAAGTGGAAAATTTAATTTCTTGATTCCTGAAGTTCTGGTAGCCCAATATTATAGTGAGAAGGGGGGGGGGGTAAGAATGAGAGTTTAATTCCATAAAAAAAATAGTTTTATGACAAAAAAACTTTTTGTTTTGACCAAAACAAATCAAATATTTCCTCAGCATATTTGTTTATTTTAATTTTCTACAAATAAGAATCCCAACAGTTCTTTAAAACGTGTCGTGGGAACAGTGGAATTTGATCAGAACTTTACCTTTTCATTTAAAAAGTTTCTGGTCAAATATACAAAGAATGCTGAGGTTTAAATAAGTATAAAGCTAAACTGAGCGTATCTATTGAAGCAATATTTAACTAATTCTATTCATAAAAGTCTTTTTGCCATAAAAACTGCAAAAAAAAAAACTCGTCCCTTTATATTTCACCTTGAGCTGAGAGGCAACAAACACATTTGCATTTCACCATAAGTGATGTTCCCGATTAAAACTCATATAAAGGTGTTTTTTTTGTATTAATATAATTAATTATATTATTGTAAATAGCGAAATTTCCACGACGCGTATTCGATTTACTTGCTGAGTTCTGACCAACGAGGTTAGTTAGGGGCTGGGCTCTCTTCGAATTGCAGTCGAGACCTATGTAATTTTAATACATTTCACAATTTTCACAAAATTCTAAATCCCCCTTGACAAATCACCTCTTTTAAAGGTGCCATATGGGAGAGCACTGAGAATTGTTGTATACGTTTACAAATCCCGGATTATTTATTAAATGGTTTAATATTGTTTATTATTACAGGGCTTTTAGCACTTTAACCACATTAAAAAGGAACTTAGGGATCAACATTTTAAAAAAAAGGGGCTTTAAGGGACCAATATTTTTGTACGTTAAAGAAGATAATCGGGAAAATCAGATTTTTTGTTATTGTTATTAAAACTCCTACCAATTATTTGCCATTCAAGAGAACATCTAAAATGAATGTTGAATTCAATATTGATTAGCTTATTAAATTGACTAAAATAATAAATATTTTACTTTACAAGTTTTTTTTATAGTAGATATTATTATAATTTTGAATTGTTATGATAATGAATTTCACAAAATGCAATAAGTTGTATATAGAATTTGTGTCATACCTTCTGAGAAAAAAAAAACTTTATCATAAGAGGGTCACATCAAATTGTGTTTTAATGTTTTAAGTAAAAATAAAGTATGTGTATGGCTTATGATTAAGTCCTTATTTTCCTAAGATTTCCCACCAAAAAGTATAATTTGTTGGATTTTTGTTAATTTTCATTATTATTATGAAATAAATAAGTTGTCCCTTATAGTATAACACATTTAAGATAAACTCCTGGCTGGTAAAAGGGTTAAATTTGTATTTTATTATTATTATTATTATTATTATTATTATTAGCACCGTGTCTTACTACCCGTTCGGTTTGTACGCACTTACGCTAATGTGTAATGGTAGGGTGAATGTGAGATGAAATGAAGGACCTACAGTTTAACGTGGAATCCGAACAACGGTGGAGGCCTGGTATGCCACACATTCACAAGATGTCTTGTCAGAGGTGAAGGAAGGGTTTTGGTAATCAGATAAATCTGTGCCGGGACCGAGGATTGAACCCCGGACGCCAGCATAGAAGTCTGACACCTTACCCCTAGACCACCAGATCACCCAAAATTTGTATTTTATTTCCATAAATTTTGCTTGGTAAGAAATAGAAATATTCTTTACAGATTACAGATTAGTATAAAGATTATTTAGTATTGCCTAAATTTATGAAAGTAACAATTACTAAAAATATAACAGATTCTAAATATTCTACACCAAGTAACAATAAAACTTATGGCAACGTTTTAAATTTACTAATAAAGTGAACATTTTGTCAAAGTGTAAATCAAATAAGAGCATAGCTGTGTAAAAAATAATTCTGTTGTATAAAGCTATAAAGGACATTACAAATGGTAGTAATGGTGAATATATATATTTATATAAATATATATATAAATATTTATATAAATATATATACAAATATAATTTTTTATTTATTTATATAAATATATATTTATATAGTTTTCAAGAAAATGTAGGCGAAAATTATCATTAAGTTTCTAACAAATAAAAAAGTTAAATTTTGAGTTTAAAATTAAAAAAATATATATATATATCAAATTCTTAAATATTGGTGGATTTCTAAACGTTTGCAACGCTTCTCGGTGCTCTAACATGATTAACCAATAACTTTATTAAATTTATAAGTTAACCTTCACGAATGATTTATTTTTAAATACATACATACAGAAAGATATATTTTACTCAATCCCTTTAATTATATGAGTTGAGCAAGCTGAACTCATTATATGAGTGAAGGTTAAAAAATACTATTGAATAAAAAAATTAATTTATTCGTCACGTGAATTTTTTGCTACTTTTATAATAGCTACGGCTGGTTAATACTCAGACATTTATATAGGTTGAAAAACTAGTGTTTTTTTAAAAAAAAAGTTTATATTTCATCAAACTTAAGCTTTGATTTACTATTTAAAAGATGTTGGGTATAAAAGCAATTTCCAAATGCTGTAAAACATTGTACCCATATTCTGTTTATTGCCAGAAGACTACCTACAGTAGGAACTAGATAGGAAGAACCCTATCTGACAGATACAAAAGTTAATAAAACCACCATGATTTAGCCATACGTCAATAATTAGTATTACCTGCAATTGTCACTTTTGATAGATTTTATTAACACCTGTAAAATAACAAAAAGTTTATAGAAAAACTGTATCAATGTTGACAGAAAATAAAAAAAATTGTAATTTATTAAAAAAAGGTACGTCCATATTTACAAACATTTAGAATTCAAATTAAACATTTAAATCTTTCTTACCCTCGATGTTAAGTAAAATTATACTTAATTTGTGAAGTTTTCGATAATCTTTGAATAGACGAAACTTTATTTTAATTTCTTACCACGTTATCTCAACAACCTTATTACTTCCAGACTACGCATGCTCAACCCCTACCTCTGTGCTGGACGTGAAATGTGACGTCATTTTGAACCACTGTATTTGCGCGAACTTTAACAACTACATTGCACATGCGCTTACGTTATTGGGCTCTGACTTTATTACGTCATTGGTAGAGTTTTTAAGGTTGCAGAACATGTAGGTTCCATCACCCGTAGATCAGATGCGCAGTCTCAGGTCAATAAGTCTATCGGTCTCTTCCAAACCCCATACTTTCCGACCAGGACGTTAAGTATTTGTAAAGCCACATTGGCTGCGTTTCCTGGTCTGCAATTAGACACAATTTCTAGGTAAAATTAAGGTGACTCTCAGAGAACAAAAAACCAAAAACAAAACACGCACAAAGTTTGTTCGCGGCTCCATCAATGTTATAATTACACCATCTATACTTGCTTCATGCTCGCTTAGACAGGCTTTTTTTTGTGGTTTTTTTTGCTGTTGTATTGGTGTGGTTGTGTGTGATTTCTTTATAAAAAGGAGAACTTTGTTTTTTGAATGTTGGCAATTAAAATAAGTTGTATTCACGGTCACACTGATTGCTCTCTTGAGTAATTATTGGGCCAAGTGTCGGCAATTTCTATAGCACGTTCGTTGGGAGTTCGACCATTTTGAATACCTACTTTATTAGGTTAGGTTGTTTTTTTAACACCATTTCTTACTATCCATTCGGATTATACGCTTATGTACTAATTACACTAATGGTTTTAGGGATTAGGAAGGCTATATTTATAGGAAGTGTAACCGAATTTTCGTGGAGAAAAAATGGAAAACTATTTTGGAAAAAACCTCAGTAAACCTGACCAGTATTCGAGCCCCGATATCCCCGTTGAGAGTGACATGCTAGATCATGAGATTATCGATGTGGGGGGATACGTAAGTATTCATTTGAGAAGATTGTAGTTCGAATCTTGGTGGTATAGGCCTACTGGTGGTACGGGGATGTCCTACACATGATTCATGGCTGTGGTCTTCTCGTCCCTTCTCTACACTAAGGCTTATGTGGATGCATGTTCTTTAAAATACCCTTCCCTCACCCTAACTCCTTACCTTAATGCTTAGCCCTTGTTTTATAACGTTGCAAACGGCCGGCCGTGACCTTGAGGTATAGTGGTCAGAGCCCCTGGACTCTGACCTAGAGGTCCCAATTATAATTTCCGTCTGATACCGCGGAATTTTTCGTGAACGGGGAATAATTACCATAGTCCCCAGGGTCCGGTTAGTAAGGTTTAAGTTGGGTTTAAATATTCATTGTCTCCCCCACTCCCCATTATATTCACTATTATTATTATTAGCACCGCGTCTTACTACCCGTACGGGTTATACGCACTTACGCTAATGTGTAATGGTAGGGTGACTTGTGAGATGAAATGGAGGAATCTACAGTTTAACGTGGGATCCGAACCACGGTGGAGGCCTGGCTTCCCACACATTCACAAGATGTCTTGTCAGAGGTGAAGGAAAGGTTTGGCTATATATTCACTATCATCATCCTTTCAACTCATCGGGACATGTAAAGAGCCTCCACGGTAAGGATGTACGTACTATTAGTACATTCGGGCGTCCCCCGGGAAACGGTACATTAGTACTGGCTAATATTTCCACAAACTGAGCTACGAGCGATTTAGCCTAGACATGCAATTATTATTATTATAACGTTGCAAGATTTATAATATATATAATAAATCTATATATATATATAATAAATCTCTCTCTATATATATATAATAAATCTATATATATATATAATAAATCTATATATATATATAATAAATCTATATATATAATAAATCTATATATATAATAAATCTATATATATATAATAAATCTTATCGCACTGCATTTACAAAGCTGCCGGATTGTCCATGTTGACAACAGTCCAAGAGGGAAGTTTGGCAACAGCTGTCCAAGAGAGAGAAAAGTATCGTTCTCTTTCCCATAAGAGCAACACACCACACAAGGGACTGTCGCTGATTGTAGTTCGCTCTCGATGTGATCTGTATACAACCCAAGATGATCTTAACTCGAACGCACTATACACACCTTCCAGAACAATCATTAGAAACCACTAAGAGGGTTTTTACCCGGAAACGACAATTAGTCTCCCGACGACTCGGGTGAAGGGAGGAGGGGGCGGGGGATAATTAGTATGCAGGAATAATTATAACATGCAATGGAGATTGAAAAAAAATTATAATCAAAGTGCATACTTTTGTATCAGAGGTTCTGTTTAGAGTTGCCTGTTTCGTTTATTTTTTATTTTTTAATAAATTTGTTTTATTCTGTTTCTTGAGAAAAAAAAGTTAATTATAAATTATTTTTCACGATGTCATTCTTTCAAGGTTTAATTTAGTTTTAATTATTTGAATTTTTTGTTTCCCCCATTCTTTCCAATGTTTTCTTTTGTCTGGATTGGCGCTTTTTCCCTTCTTCAATGTTTGACGTTTGTCACGATGCTCGATTGTTTTTGGTTTTGTCTTTTTTTTGTCTACGTCATAGTTTTCTCAGATTATGGGTCCAGTCTCGGACAGATCTTCATCGTGGGAAAACACCAACATTCTAGACTTTAAACTGTACCTTTGATATCTTGTTCTCATCCCCTCAGTCCCCATTTGACCAGGGTAAACATACCCTGTTAGAACTGTTCCTGTGATATTATATAATCAGTGCCCATTTGACCAGGGTAAACATACCCTGTTAGAACTGTACCTGTGATATTATATAATCAGTGCCCATTTGACCAGGGTAAACATACCCTGTTAGAACTGTACCTGTGATATATTATATACTCAGTGCCCATTTGACCAGGACAAACTGCGGTTATTTAAATTCTACTTGTGATATGCTCTCACCCAGTCAGTTCCCATTTGACCAATCATTCATAGAGACTGCCTAACACATCCCAAATGAAAATAAATTCTCGTTTTTACCTGACCAGTGAGAGTTGTACTGAGTGATGATCAAAGTGTACAGGTACAGTTGAAACAATCGCTGCTTATCCTTGTGAGAGACTACTGGTAGGAGTTCTAAACCCTCATCCAAGCCCACCTCTAAAAGACTTACGAGTGGTAGTTTTAAGTCATTAACCACCTTCTCTCTAACTAACCCGCTATGTAGGGGAGGGGAGATAACTCTTGTTTTGTTTTCCTTTGTTTCGGTGGAAGGTTTGTGCCTTGTCACTGTGTTTCTTGGTGCCCCAGTGTCTAAAGGGGGGGCGGGGGAAGGAGGGTCACAATTACCTTCCCCCCCCCACACTCCCCCTCACCCCTTGATTACAGGCCAACAGCTTGGATCAGTAATTATATCAGGTACATCTCGGCGACTGGAAATGTCTGAGATTTGTTCGTCCTGGAAGGAGACGTATCTTTTGCTGAGGCTGTCTTCCTTTTCAAAACCAATATTTGACAAGTTTTGTAAAAAAAAAAAACTAACTGCCCCATCGATGCACCATGCGTCAATTTTACAAAGATAGCTCTCAAATATAACCTTTGATTTTAGAAATGTAAATTAGAAATTCAATTAATAATATATTCCTAATATTTATCCTTAATTTTTTTTATCTCACTTGCAAATTTTAAAAAAAATCCTTCTCCCCTATTATTTTGTTAGAATATTCTTCCACGTAAGCACTGGCTTATGGGGGTGGGGAGATGATGGGTGAGATGGGTACAATCCCCCTTTCTCTAACAGATGAGGGCAAGGATTAAGACAGATTTGTGTGAACATTTTTTAAATTTTAATTTAATCTATTTAAGGTATGTAACGTGCGCTTTTTGAACCGACTGATCATACCAGCACACGAGAATTTCTATGAGCGAGAGTTAAAGGCCTACCAATTTTGCCGGGAAAGGTATTTTCACCAACCTTCCAGGGTAATTTTACATACCACAATCGATATGGGACTGACGGCTATATTTCCCCTCAAAAGGAAGTTGTACTACGGATTTTTATCACTAGAGAAAAAATCCGTCGACCCCGGCTGGGTTTGAACCTACGAACATCTGATCTTGAAGCGAGCACTCTACCCAAAGATAACAGAGGTCAACTATTTATCTATGATTAATATTTGTAAAAGTATTTTAACTTGTCTGTATTTTTGTAGTTTTCAGTGATATTTAAATCTCCAAACTGTATTGTTCTTACTTAACCAAACGCTATTTTTATTATAAAAAAACACGTTCCCTTTAACAAATGCCTCGTTATTGTTGAATTTTGGTAGAAAGAAACTTTTAGAAAATGAAATTTGTATCAGTTTTAATATCACTTTACACGTTCGGGCTACACGCATGTGTGTTAGTTACACTAAAGTGTTAAGGATGATGAAGGCTGTATTCAGCGGAAGCAAGGTCGTGTAAAGGTGGGGTTGGGTAGTCTAAGCCCCATTGGAATTGGCTTCACCCCTCTAGGGTGGGTCCATATATATACACGTTTAAAAACCCCCATATAGATACGTCCTTGAAAGGCAGTGTAGTCACATTTGTTTGGTGGGAGAGTAGAAAATCATTTAGGAACCATCTTTCTCACTACACACGACTGGGATTCAAATCCCAATGTTCCAGTTATCGGCCACCTCTGACAAGACATCTTGTGAATGTGGGGAATGCCAGGCCTCCACCGTGGTTCGGATTCCACGTTAAACTGTAGGTCCTCCATTTCATCTCACAATCACCCTACCATTACACATTAGCGTAAGTGCGTATAACCCGAACGGGTAGTAAGACG
>CABFVX010001717.1:108075-135153 GCA_902151425.1 Timema shepardi | reverse complement strand
GGGGGGGGGGGTTTGAAGGAGTGGTGAGGGAGGGGGGTTGAACAGTTGCTATCGTAGCAACCTAATTGAACAGCGAGTCATTAATATTGATCATTACTGGGAGGAGAGGTTGACTACTAACGGGGGGTGGTGGGATGTTAAGAGACATTGGGGGAGGAGAGAGTGGAGATCGAAAGGTTGGGTTGGGAGGGGGGAAGGGCAAGATTCTTTAGGGGAAGAAGATTCGCCGTGGGCTATAGACAAACACTGTAGCGCGCACGTCAAACGCACTATGGCGACGTGTGAGTTTGGTCCATTTCATGGTCCGATGAATCACGTGATATAGGCCTACGTGTACATGCACGTGAGATGCGTGTGCATGCAAGTAGGTTGACGCATACATACACGTGGATTGACATGTGAATACATATGTGTTGACAAATACTAACTCGTTGGTTGATGTGTACAAGCACATGAGTCGATGTTATAATATATAAAGTCCAATTTTTATAAGAAGGTATTTTTATATAATACAACATTCTATGTTTGCGATCAACATTGATAACATTTTACTATATTATTATTGTTATTTTATAGGTATTAATAATATATATAAAAAAAGACAGTGTCGCTCCTTTTGCTTGACGCATTAATACTTGATCGCGGATATTTGAATCTCGTACGCCAATGTCACGCTTGCATTGGGGTTGGTGGCCGTCATTTTGAGCAACTGTTGTGAGGTACGTAGGAGTAGGTTTCCTCCGGTTTGTCAATGATATGGTAAATTGTACAGTATACTTCATTCCCGGTAGGAATTACTCTCTGAAAGGTCTTTTTTCCTACCAATACCCTACTATATAATATATTTCTGGTAGGGAAAAAGGCCTTTCAGAAAACAATTCCTACGCTGAACAGACTTTACTACCTGTAAGTAATGTTACAACTAAATGTGAATGAGTTACATGTAATGATTATCTGCAAATAAACCGGACATCAGTAACAGCGCTAGACATGTTTAGGCCCCTATCCCACCCAGCTGGGGCTTCGCAAGCCACACCTTCCCTATCTCATAATGTTCGGTAGAGATGTCCTGTTTAATTATTGCACGCTTTCACTGGAACATTCTCTGTATGGTGACTTTTTATTTCGGCTTTAAGATGTGATCACTCGTAATAAAATAATAATTGTGGTAGTTAATTATGTTTACATGTTATTCATTTCATTATTTAAAACTAAATTGTAGCCAGGGGTCGTTATTCATCCCCACAACGTTGGCAGATCTGTGAGGATGGATTGGGTTGATTATCCATAAATAATTATTGTTAGGTTCATTTATTTGAAGTTTATACGGGTACCTGGCGTCGAGGGGTAACAACTCTTTTCTTCTCTACAAAGCGACAGAAAAAGACTCTTTTATTTCTTCTAACCCAGGTTTTAGTTATTAAAAAAAATCAAATACAAATTTAAAAATTCTGGCTTCAATGAACACATTTTCACGCACAAGGGCTACTTTTTATTTTAGTACCACGCCTTTCTACCCTTTCTAGGTATACGCTACGTACTAATTACGCTAGTGGTTTTGGGGAGCACTTACGGGGAGGGAGAGAGAAAAAACTTTTTGTGGAAAAATCACCCTTAATCCACTCGCCCGAGACTCGAACCTCGATCTCCCCGTCATCAGCAGGGTAGTATAACCATTACACCTTTGACCATTTGGCCACTGAAGCGGGTTTGTCTTTAATAAAATGAAAATTAAGTTTAAATTACCCGTCTCGGGTGTCACTCCCGAAATTGTTTGTACTGCCTTCGACAGGGAGATCCGGGCTAGAATTCCTGTTGGTCGAACGGAGGGTACTTTTCCCCTCAATGGTTTTCCACTCTCCCTCCATGAAAATGAAGGTACACTGTCTCCAAATTTAACCTTCCTCATTCATAGCACATTAACGTACATTCGTGTACAACCTGAACAGGTACAGTAGCCCCGTGGCTTCTTTGGTGCTGACTGACAGCTCACAGATGACTGTCAGAAGTGACAGCTGCTAAACACATGTTTTTTGCAGATCATATGGTTCGGTGTAGGGATACATAATTTGGTATGGTAACTTTTCAAAGCCGTCAGCTGTCATTCAGCACCAAAGAAGCCACGGGGCTACTGTAGTCTAGATGTGGTGGCTCAAATAGGAGCCAAGTGGGTAAGAACATAATATCACAGATATAGCTCTGACCATTTGTATTTATTATGGCAACACTCCAGACACACTATTGTAATCTTTGGTACTATTTTTTGTTTGATCAAAAATTCTTGGATTTAACTTTATTTACAACCTGGTACTTTATATTTAAAAGAAAAGTGTATTTGACGCTTGTGTGAGTTAGCCCCGTTTTCTTCCAGGCGAGGTATCCGAAAGGGAGGGAGCGGTAGATATGATACGGCCTTCTGAAAACACCGCAACTGCAAAACGGCCATAAGATCCAAATTGAGTGCTAAAATATTAACACGACCCCCTTTCGCACTTGGCGTGCTTATTAAATGATGGCTGGTGCTAGCACCCTCCTCTGACAGAGCACGGCAATGGAGGGAGAGAGGGCAGGAAGCCAAATAATAACCTTATTATATTTTAAAATGCTATTCCATGGCTTCCCACCACATATATGTATGTGATGCTGATATGGCGGTATGTGAGTTGTAATGTGTGTGTCTAGGAGAAGAACTGCACATATCGCATCTGTGATAAAACAATTTAAAAAATACAGTAAAGAGAAAGGTATCATGGGCATCATTGGTTGAACGGTCTAAGGCGTCACTCTTGTGTTGGTTTGGCAACTTGACGACGGGGAGATCGGGATTCGAACCCCAGTCGGGTCTACTGAGGGTGGTTTCCCACTCTTCTTCCTTCTTCCAGGCAAATGCCTCATTTGAAATACGGGTAGATTATCTCTACCTCATCTCTATCACAATAGAGTAATTATCATATATGCGTATAGCATGGCCAGGTAGTAAGATACGGTGATATATATATATATATACCGTATATATATATATATATATATATATACGGTATGTGTATAAAAAGAAAGGTATCCAGTTCTCTCGACACCTCGGAGAGAGAGAAGTATAATGATTGTCAAACTAATCGAACTCAAGAATTTGATAACATTTTACTGTTTAATCTTAGTATAGTGTGTTTTCATAAAATTCCCCCCTGAGTATTTTTTGGAGTTAGATTTCTAACGCTAAAATTAAGAGTAGTTTGCTGAAGAGCAAAAAAAATAGAGAAATTGATATACTCGAAATTAGCTCTAACGATTTTTATTAAATTTCGTATCTAGGCATTAGTTAGTTAGTATCACAAACAAAATGAAATCTCTTATTTTTTTCATGAAAATGACTTTTGAGGTCACTTAATTCTATAAAAAAAAAATCAAATTTTGAAATCTCCACAACTATTTAAAATATGGAAATACCTCATAATTGTAAAGCTGTAGTGTCTTTAAAAATAAAATAGCATTTACTTGGTATATATTTTTAAGAAACCAAGAGTTTACTAACTATTGGCAAATATATGTTTTAAATTGAGGTCTTGGAAATCGGGATTTGAGTACTATATTCTTTATTGAACAGAGTTGTTTTTTTATGCTCTTTGGTGGAATGGGGTGTTATTTTACTCCATCATGTTTCTGCTTAGATGTATATTATTTAATTTCACAACTCTTACGAGTGTTAAGTAAATGTCTCCCATTTTAGATAAAGGAGATTGAAGGTATATGCAGTGCACACTATAATTTATTTTAAAATATGATAAAATTGTTTCACTGGTCTCAATTTCTGTGTGTTCTCTAAAGTATAACCGCGATTTTATGCCTAGTTAGAACTGTATTACCTACCTGAGTTCTGTGTTATCCGTGGGGTGAGAAGGGCTCTTAAGATGCCTGGTTAAAGCTCTGTTATTTTACTAATTTATGTGATATCCATAGAGTTAGAAGGGCTCTTAAGATGCCAGGTTAATGCTATATTACCTTCCTAAGTTCTGTGTTATCCATGGGGTGAGAAGGGCTCTTAAGATGCCTGGTTAAAGCTTCTGTTATCTTCCTAAGTTCTGTGTTATCCATGGGGTGAGAAGGGCTCTTAAGATGCCTGGTTAAAGCTCTGTTATCTTCCTAAGTTATGTGTTATCCATGGAGTGAGAAGGGCTCTTAAGATGCCTGATTAGAACTCTATTATCTTCCTAAGTTCTGTGTTATCCTTAGGGTGAGAAGGGCTCTTAAGATGCCTGGTTAAAGCTCTGTTATCTTCCTAAGTTCTGTATTATCCTTGGGGTGAGCAGGGCTCTTAAGATGCCTGATTAGAACTGTATTACCTACCTGAGTTCTGTGTTATCCGTGGGGTGAGAAGGGCTCTTAAGTTGCCAGGTTAATGCTCTACTACCTTCCTAAGTTCTGTGTTATCCTTGGGGTGAGAAGGGCTCTTAAGATGCCTGATTAGAACTGTATTACCTACCTGAGTTCTGTGTTATCCGTGGGGTAAGAAGGGCTCTTAAGATGCCTGATTAGAACTGTATTACCTACCTGAGTTCTGTGTTATCCATGGGGTGAGAAGGGCTCTTAAGATGCCTGGTTAAAGCTCTGTTATCTTCCTAAGTTCTGTGTTATCCATGGAGTGAGAAGGGCTCTTAAGATGCCTGGTTAAAGCTCTGTTATCTTTCTAAGTTCTGTGTTATCCATGGAGTGAGAAGGGCTCTTAAGATGCCTGATTAGAACTCTATTATCTTCCCAAGTTAAACATTATTTGTAAGATGGAACATCTATTAATCAAATTAAATAGATAAATAATAATGTATTGCCAAATGAATTTATAAATATCCTGCTTAAGTATCATTGCTTACAAATTATCAAGCGATAATTTCGCTTTAATTTTATAAGCCCTTAAGCAGGGTCACTAGAACCTGGGACTTATTGAGTGTATCGCACCCCACGTGAAATTTCCCCATAAACTTTTTTTTAAATATGGTTCTTTGGTTTTTTATTTCGTTGCTGCTGCTATATCCCATTGTTGTTGGTTTGTTTTTCTACAAAATGTGTAACCCCTGCCCCCCCCTCTTTCGTTCTGATGTTTTGAACTCTCCCTACACCACACGTGCACCATTAACCAGGATAAGGCTGCGTCCCAACGCACACACACAGTGTTGACCAGTGGCGTTGCGAGGAATGTTGCCAGGGTAGCATCTGCCTCTACCTTCTCAATAGTATTTTATCTTACAAAGTATGATTCACCCTCTTGATAAGGTAAAGGGATTTAATAACTTTTCCTATTTTGTGTATTATAAGCTATTTTACATATTAATTTGACACACCATAGCACTAACACCCTTTGATACCCGCCTCGGTGGCGTAGTTGGCTAACGCGCTAGTCGTGTTGAACTCGACTGCTGAGCACGGGGAGACCGAGGTTCGAATCTCGGTCGGGTGAACTGAGTTTTTTTTTCCTAAATGGTTTTCCACTCTCCCTCCACGCAAATTCGGGTTCACTTCCTCTAATTCAACCTTCCCAATTCCTAATCCATTAGCGTAATTAGTACTTAAAAGCGTATAACCCGAACAGGTAGTAAGACGCGGTGCTATTATTATTATTATTATTATTATTATTAACACCCTTTGACGCTATTGATTGAAATAGAAAGAGAGGGTAGAAAATTGACAATTAATTTCATGTTATTTATTTTAGGTATTTAACGTGCCCTTTCTGAACCGACTGATTATGTTAGCACACGAGAATTTCTATGAGCGAGAGCGAAAGTTCCTAATAATTTCGCCGAGAAAGGTATTTTTCAGATACTTTCCAGGTTTTTTTTACATGGGACTGGCGGTTTTACTTCCTATCCGAAGGAAGTTGTGCTACGGATATTTTTCGCTCAAGAAAAATCTATCAACCCCGACTGGGTTTGAACTCACTATAATCGTGTCCTAAGATGATAACTTTACTCCAAGACCACCGAGGTGGAGGCAAGGCCTCCTGTTTATGTGATTATAACATTCCTTCTTCCACTAACGAGTACACACACACACTTAACCATGTTTTATTAGCTCTAACGATTTTGATTAAATTTCATTTCTAAATATTCCAAACAAAATGGATTCTCTCAATATTTTGGCAAAATGACTTTAAGGGCTCCGGTCTGATTCGTAAATTACTTTTTTATATAATATCTCCTAAACTATTTGAGATATGGAATTACTTATAGTTACAAATATGTATGTCTCTTTATAATACAAATATTTTATAAGAAGCATATTTTTATAAAACCAATAACTTTCAAGCTATACTTAAATATATATATACTTTTCTACTTTTCGAACACAAACGGTAATAGTATTGCGACTGCAAAAGAAAATCTAACCTGAAATGTTGATGGATGTCAACATCTCAAACCCCCCCCTCTAAACCCTAAAAAGAGGTATTTGCAATTACGTCTGTCTATGTGTCTGTTTACACTTAAAATTAATAGTAGTTTAAGAAAGGGCAAAAAAAGAAAAAAAAATCTATTTTCTCAAAATCGACTCTAACGATTTTGATTAAAATTCGTATCTAGGTGTTGATTAAGATTTTAAATAAACTGGCTATTTTCATTTTACCATGAAAATAATTTTTAAGCTACTTTTAGGGTACCAGAAACTTCCGTATCTCCGCAACTATTTGAGATACTAAATAGCTTATCATTGCAAAATTGTAGTACTATTAAAAATAAAAAACTTTTATATGAAATATATTTTTATAAATCAAACATTTTCTGAGATATTGGCATATATATTAATACAATTTTGTGAGCTTTAGTTGTAAAGATATTCTACTTCGGTTTTAACGCAATAATTCTCCAATGCCATAGAGTAACTAAAAGCTTACATTGTTTTTCCTTAAACCTCTTAAGAGAAATGTTTGTACAACAATGATCTATATCCATTTTTAGACTCAATAGTCAACATTTACATTTTTTATTGGTCAAAATTTATAAATGAGTAATTTAATAGCTATGCGATGGCATGAAGATTTTCAACACCTAATAAAATGTCGAAAATTTTAACTGGAAGTTGAAATTTTAATACAAAGTGTTGATCCTTGTGGACCCAACATTGATATTTTTTATCGGTCCAAACATACAAATGAGGACATTAATTCTTTAAAAACAAAATTATAAAATTTAAAACCGGGGCTAAAAAATAGTTTTACCTAAGTATAGTGCAATTTATGATTGGGTTCGCTAGTGTATATTATTTCGTTTCACATATAATACGAATTTTGAGTAAATATCTCAATTTTCAAACAATAAAGCAAAAAAGTCCGTGCGGAGTTCCGTACCATTTATTTACTTTAATTGATGTAATGTCTATTAAAGATATATTGTCAAGGATTTAACATTTTTTCAATTTCTTTGTAAATCTGTCTCCATAAATTTCAAATACATCTAATCAATAATTCAATAAAATATTATGAGGTAATATACGTTGTAGCCAGTTTCCTTATCTGATAAAAATGTTTTTAAATATTTCAAAAAATATTAAGGCATTGTTAAATAGTAATAATTAATTTAATCCATAAAATTCAAATACATGATATATTGCTAAAGTTTTGACAAATTATTAGAATTTGACATGTTTTTAAATTGATTTGAAATATCTAGAGCCTAAATTAATATTTTTTCTTAATTTTTATAGACATAGGACTATATCTTATAAACTTTATTTTAGTAAAAAGGAATTGTGATAAATATAAACAAATTTTTTGGATATACAAATTTATAACATTTTAATAATTAATTTATTTATCACCGCCTTTGACTACCTGTTAGGTTTGTACGTAGGCCTATATGATACTTACTCTAATGGGGTAGAGGTGAGGAAGGAATAATTTTAGTGGTCATATATCCGCATTTTCGTGGAAGGAGAGTGGGAAACCATTTTTAAAAAAAAACATCCTCAGTAGACCCGACTATGATTCGAATCCCGATCTCCCTGTCAATAGCAGGCCAACATGAGAGTGACGCCGTAAACCATTTGGCCACTAAAGCGGATTTTTTTCTATATTATTAGTGTTATTTTATAAGTATTTATAATATCTATCAAAAGTGACGACATGACGTATATGGCAATTATTTTATTAACTTTTATCACTGTCAAAAAAAAAAACATTTCCTTTCTAAATCTGACTGTAAATAAGACCTTTAAACCAACATTTTAGCCAATATATCCATCATAGCGAATGTTGTTGGATCCACTAATTATTTTTGTGACCATATTCTATGACTGTATAATATGACGGCATGACCCACATACAATCTAACAAACACCAACTTAAAAACAAAAAAAAGCAGTTAGATTAGAACACTCTCTCGTCGTCGCATCAAATATTCACTATCATTTCTCAATGCGGTGCCCAAGGGAACTAACTGCGAGGCAATGATGATGATGATGATTACCTCTCCATTTTTCATATCTCCCTGGACGCCTCGGCGCGTTGGAAGCCATCAAATCACAGCGCCGCATTCACCACCATCCTTTCAGAGCGGAATTATCTTCATGCACAATTGAACAGGCATTTGTCACAGAGGGCGTATTTCGACCGGATTGCACCGGACGAGGGAAAGAGGGAGGGGGGGGGGGAGGAGGTTAACCAACACAACTGTAGCGAATATTATCTTTCGAAATAATTACCTTTTTGGAGGATATAGTGAAAATCAAATTCGTACAGTAGGAGAGATAGAAAAAAACTCGATTTTGAGGCGTGATGGCATGTTCTTGAGGAACTTTTGAGGTTATCCTAGGGCTATCTTTGACAACTCACGAAATATATATTTAGGAAGTTCCGAGGAATATATCTGAGAACATCTTAGGGCTACTTTCAAAACTTCCAAGGAACGCCTTTTAGAAATTCTGAGAAATAAATCTGAGAACGATTAACTGTCACCCTCGATCAATATAAGAAACCTACTGGTTCAGGTAAGGGTAAACTTTCTTGTTTATTGTTTACAATATACTAGATGGGTAGTTCATGATTCAATACCGGTGGGGTGTACTGAGGCTGTATTTCCAAAATGGTTTCTCACTCTCTCCATGCAAATTTGGGTGTACTTCATCTAAATTAATCCTTCCTCATCTCTAACCCATGAGCGTAATTAGTACATAGGTGTATAACCCGAACGGGTAGTAAGACGTGGTGTTAAAAACAATTTCAGGGAGGGAATGCTGCCATTTCAGTGTCGTGTGTCGTGGAGTGCTGCCAGATTAAGCAGAGCTCATTAAAACGTTATCTGTGATATCCCCTCACCCGTTTTGTCTCCATTTGACTAATCATAAATATGAGCTGTCCTACATACCTCACATGGGAATGCATTTTTGTAACAGTTAGGGCTCTTTAGGCTACAAGTACTTGGAGTAGAAACTTATTTGATCTACAAATAAAGTGTGAGAAGTCATACGTTTTATTGTTAGAGAGACGCGAACAAACGAACTAGGTTCATACCGAATAAGTCATCTGCATACATTATCTATAAAAAACCTCGGTACTAAATAACCCTGTTGACTCTCCAAACATGATTAGCTATCTACGGTCTCATTTTTTTGGCACCGCGTCTTAATTATTATTATTATTATTAGCACCACGTCTTACTACCAGTTCGGGTTATACACACTTACGCTAATATGTAAGTAGGGTGGTAGGGTGGTAGGGTGGTAGGGTGATTGTGAGATGAAATGGAGGACCTACAGTTTAACGTGGAATCCGAACCACGGTGGAGGCCTGGGCATTCCTCACATTCACAAGATGTCTAGTCAGAGGTGAAGGAAGGGTTTGGTAATCAGATAAATCTGTGCCGGGACCGAGGATTGAACCTCGGACCACCAGTACAGAAGTCCGACACCTTACCCCTAGACCGCCAGGTCACCTCGCGTCTTAATATCCATTCGGATTATACGCCTATGTACCAATCACACTGATGTGTTAGGAAATAGGAAGGTTTAAGGTGCACCCACATTTGCGTGGAAAACCATTTAGAAAAACCACCCTCAGTGCACCCAATCGGAATCGATCCCTGATCTCCCCATCTTCGGAAGTCTATCATAACATAAAAGTAGTGCGTTAGACCATCTAATTTTTTTATTAGAAGACGTCTAGAAAAGCTAATAAATCTACTTTTACGCATTTATACGCCAAGTCATATGATCTGCAGTTGTAAATATTGATGGATATTTTTAATATCTCAAATGCAACACTAATGATATAGTAAAATGTTATCATTGATGACCGTAAACAAAAGATTATATATTTTTAAACTTACTTACTGTTAAAATCGTTTATAGAACACGTGATACTCTTCACTTAAAAGGTGTAAATCAAGAAAAGGTAAATGTTTTTGTCGTTTTTATTGCAACACTTTTTTTTTGCCAATATAAATACAATTTTGCTCTAGTAGAAACATAAGAGTTTAATTTTCTCCACGCAGTGATATCAACAGTTGTTGAATATTTGTCATGAGCATAGCGGCATTAAGGTGACCCGGCGGTCTAGGGGTAAATTGTCATACTTCTCTGCTGGCGGCCGGGGTTCAATCCTCGGTCGCGGCAAAGATTTATCTGATTACCAAACCTTTCCTTCACCTCCTACAAGACATCTTGTGAATGTGAGGAATGCCAGGCCTGCACCGTGGTTCGGATTCCTCGTTAAACTGTAGGTCCTCCATTTCATCTCACAATAACCCTACCATTACACATTAGCGTAAGTGCGTTAAGTGCGTATAACCCGAACGGGTAGTAAGACGCGGTGCTAATAATAATAATAATAATAATAATAATAATAACAATAACAATAATAATAATAATAGCGGCATTAGATGAGAAACTTTTTAAATGAAAAGAACATTTGTCATTAAATTCCAGGACAACCTTGACACTTTTTCAACAACTTTTCACGTAACGTTAAATTTCTTCCCTGATCAAATCTTTTACGTTAAGTGAAGTACATCGTGACGGCTTCTATTTAAAAACACGAGGCGAAGGTTTACGTTACGTAAAGTGTACGTTAAGTAAGCATTAAATGAACGTTAAGTTTATCGAGATTCTGGATATACAAGGCAAGAGTGGAGAAACAGCTACCATATCTATTTTTTTAAGCAGTTTATATTTTTAATCACGGGTAACACCGGGTAGGGTCCCAAGAGAACAAACGCCCAATTAAAAACCTAACCTAACTGACGTCATAGCAAGAGAAACCTACCTACACATGATAGGCCTATTCCATCCCTCCCTCCTTCCCTTTTGTATCCACCACAGTGGTTAGAGGGTGGGAAGGAGTGATTTTTCTTGAGGTGAAAGTATGTGTGAAAGAGGAAAATGAAAACTATAAAAGGGGGGTAGAGGGAAGTGGTATAGAGAGGAGAATTGGGGAGAGGGAGTCGGTGGTAACTCATCCGTTATGCCATACTCTCCCGAGTTTTGAAGTCATTAATTTAGCAGCCGCTACTAATTAAGTCGTAAAGTGTCACTTGTGTGTAACTCCACGCCGCAAGGCTCATCTATCACAGCTCGCGGGCGAGGGCGTGGAGGGATGGCATACAGTTAGACAGACAGACAGACTTGAAACCGTGGAGAGGACTTGCGATACGTACAAAGAATAAGATTATTGTTGGTGAGGAAGTGTCCGAAGAAGGATTAGAACATGGGACTTTGAAGAAATAATAGCGAATTTCAAGAGAGGCTCTGGGGCTTGTTACCAGTTCTAGCTCCACTTGACGGGACTGTACTGGTAAAGTGTTTTATACAGGGTGGCTTGTGGATTGTTTCTTGACGAGACTATACTATTAAATGGTTTTATTCAGGGTGGCTTCTGAGTTGTTTCTTGACGAGACTGTACTAGTAAATTTATTTCTTCAGGCATATCACGTAGGTTATTTCTAAGGTAAGCAAGATTTTAAAGGACTATATTACTACATTGTTTTCTTTAGGGTGACTTGTGAATTGTTTCTTGACGAGATTGTACTAGTAAATTGTTTTCTTCGAGGTGACGTGTGAATTGTTTCTAGACGAGACTGTACTAGTAGATTGTTTTCTTCAAGGTGACTTGTGAATTGTTTCTTGACGAGACTGTACTAGTAGAATGTTTTCTTCAAGGTGGCTTGTGGGTTTTTCTTGACGAGATTGTACTAGTAGATTGTTTTCTTCAAGGTGGCTTGTGGATGTTTCTTGGCGAGATTGTACTAGTAGATTGTTTTCTTCAAGGTGGCTTGTGGGTTTTTCTTGACGAGATTGTATCAGTAGATTGTTTTCTTCAAGGTGACGTGTGGATTGTTTCTTGGTGAGATTGTACCAGTAGATTGTTTTCTTCAAGGTGGTGTGTGGGTTATTTATAGATTAGAAAGGTCTTACGAACCCTACCAATAAATGGTTGCCTTCAGGGTGGTTTGTGATTTATTTACATAGTAAGCAAGTCTTGGTGAGATTGTACTTGTGAATTATTGTTTTCTTCACGGTGGCTATCGGGTGGTTTTCAAGCTAAGAAAGCCTAGATAGGATTGTACTTGTACAGTGTTGCTTCACCTTCAGTTTCAAGGCCAACCGCTATTTAAAAAAACAGTCATTACCTCATCAGTAACAAAGAACAAACAATACATTGAATCACCTCTGAGGAAATTGTAGATCTTATGGAGAAAGGATTTATATTCGTACAAGTCTGAAAGTGGTGATTTAGGGTAAGAAGGGGCTAATGGCAACATCGATGGACCAGGGTCACGAAACTTGACTTATATTTGAGGGAAGATTGATCACACAAAAACCAGAGAATGACAACGCTGTTTCCCAATAGAATATTTATTTATTATATTGGGTATTTAAAGTGCACTTTCTAAACCGACTGATTATATCAGCACACGAGAATTTCTATGAGTGATAATGAAAGACCCAACCAATTTGGCCGGGAAAGGTACTTTCACGTAACTTCCGGGAATATTTTACATGCCACAATCAACATGGAACCGACGGATTTACTTTCCCTCTTAAGGAAGTTGTGTTGCGTATTTTTATTGCTCTAGAAAAATTAGTAAAATCTTACCAGGGTTGAACTCATGGACATCGAGTCCTGAAGCGAGCACTTTACCCCAAAAGACCACCGTTGTTGACTTCCCAAAAATATCCGTGCACTTCTCTGAGATGATACTCCGTGTAATCGGGAAATATACTTCAGTTTAGTGAAATAAAGACATCCCCCTTAAAAACAGATTATTTAATTTTTTTGTTAAAACATAAATCTAACAATCAATAAACAATTACAAAATGTTGAACGGTTCGGATGTTACAAAACGTTGATTTATAAATGAAATATTTCCTTTATTTGTATCCGGTCGCGATTATATTTATGGCTCTAGAAATTTAGAAATTTGACCCAGTTTATCAAAACGGCAACATATGTATCATCTAAACCACTATATATGACATAACGATATCAGATAAGCATGAGATAATATAAACGAAATTAAAATTATCATTAATCTGTCTAGAATGTCCAGTTTTATTCGGTATATCTCTAGTAAAGGGGTGCAGAATTTAAATCCGCTTTCAAATGTGACTGTAAAATGTGCCCAGAAATGAGTCGCTTTACAGGCGAAATTTATGAGCTAACGTTTTCCTGTTATCTTTGACACTCGAGCAGTCGGTTATATGGACCGTTAAGCAGCCAACGAACGCACTTTCACATGAAAACATCTTTCCATCCATAGACATAGCATAGAGTAGTGCATGAGGTATTCACACTGTATTCTCGATTTCTCAGTTTCTCGCGGTATATTTCAATAGCTAGGGAAGATGAGTTTAAGGAATTAGAATGACATTCGAGTTTAGACTAGATAGGAAACCAAGTGGTGGAAATATTCTCTTATCTACATCTGGCAAGGATCAAACCCTGACCTCTTAACCAAGAGTCAGACGTGCTAAGCTTTCACTAAGCTCTCTCCTCTATCATATAACTTACAAATTATATTCAATAGCTATTATATAACACAAAAATCAAATAAAAATATTACTACGTTCTTGGTTACTAAAACAAAGTCCATGACGTCAGCTCGTAAGTGTGTCTATAGGTCTATCATTATTATTATTATTATTATTATTATTATTATTATTATTATTATTATTATTATTATTATTAGCACCGCGTCTTACTACCCGTTCGGGTTATACGCACTTACGCTAATGTGTAATGGTAGGGTGATTGTGAGATGAAATGGAGGACTTACAGTTTAACGTGGAATCCGAACCACGGTGGAGACCTGGCATTCCTCACATTCACAAGATGTCTTGTCAGAGGTGAAGGAAGGGTTTGGTAATCAGATAAATCTTTGCCGGGACCGGGGATTGAACCCCGGCCGCCAGCATAGAAGTCTGACACCTTATCCCTAGACCACCAGGTCACCCTATAGGTCTATCAACCGAGCAGCATCACATGTTGTTGAGAATAGTACCAACATTTGCGGATAGAAGGTGTTATGTGGTCAGCACAACGAACCGCCGCTATTATTATTATTATTAATTTTTTTTCAACTTACTCCTCAATTTCTCTCACGAGGAAAAGTTGACCCCGTTCGAAACCTACTGCTTCACAGAAAAAATATGGAATCACCGGGGATTGGACAGTGTTTACTAAAAACAAATATACCAACAAAAAAACAATTGTCTAGTACCTACTTTACAACCTGACACATCACCATTAAACCATACTATTATAAGTCTATGCACGCCACCATCAAATTTTCAACACTTGTTTGCTGGCCCAGAATGGAGGCAAAGCAGGAAACGTGTCGTTTACTCGTTTTGGGAACTAACATAAAATGGTTTCCAGACTACATTTTAAATTTAAACTTGATATTTAAAAGATAAGATAAAAATAAAGTAGATACATTCTAGAGAGAAAAAAACTATTTTCGTTTAATTCGTGGCATCTGTTTGTGTTTTACTTAACGAGTTACTAAAGCGCCGTATAAAAATAAACACTCCAGATGATAAAAAATGTAAATAAATCAAATATCCTGTTTAGCTTCTTTTTATGAGTGTGAAAAACAATGATCATTGAAGCTGTGCTAAGAAATAATAACTATGAAAGGAATTTTCTTTTCTTTTCCATGAGAGCAATTCGCCAAATTTTTATGATTATATTTTAATTAGTCTGGTTGCCTGTGGTGGCTATTGGAATTTTGCCAAGTGAAGTTAGGCTTGACGGGACTGTACTAGCAAATGTTTGCTTCCATTTAGAACTAAACTATCTCTTCAGCAGATACGTTTTATTTTCAAACTTAAACGTTTTAAAGACTAATTTAATACCAGTATCACCCTCTTCGGTGGCCGCGTGGTCCAACGCGCCACTCTCGTGTTGGTCTAAACTGCCGAAGGGGGGGTAGATCGGGGTTTGATCCCGGTCGGGAGCACTGAGCGTGGTTTATCAAATAGTTTTCCACTCTCCTCTATACGCAAATATGGGTGCATTCCCTCTAAATTAAGCTTCCCTAATCACAAACCCGTTAATGTAATTAGTACATAGGCACATAAACCGAACGGGTAGTAAGACACGGCTCTGATAAAAATACCAATATTAAAATTTAACCACACACATAAGTTCTTATTTTCAATATAACAGTGTTTATAAATTTAGGTTGAAATGTATTGGATAAATATAATAAAATATTACTAAACTTAAATACTTTCTAATGAAACTCTACTTTAGATATATTTTTTAGATTTAACAACTTACCCTCCCCCCCCCCTTTTTTTTATAGAGCATTTCACATTATTAGGCCTATAGATTGCACTATTTCAAACCCTTCTGAGCTGTAACTTTTTCTTTATTTTATTATGTATAAATCCACTTCGGTGGGCGCATAGTCTAAGGGGTTACTCTAGCTATAGACTGAACTAACGTATGACGGGGGTATCGGGATGGGTGTATTTTCTACATCCATTACTGTTTCCAGCCTGTGGTCAGTTTTTTATCAAGCCATATATTTTCCACTACCGGCTGGATAGACCTGTCGTAGATGCATATGCCTTATAATCTAACTTAAGACTAGGACAGACACAACATCCAGTCCCCATCCGTTAAATCATCACTGTGAAAGGGTAAACCCACATTTCACCAATTATACGTTTTTCGGCCGTGCTGGGAATCAAACCCGGGACCTTTATAACAGTAGACAGACATGCTACCAACTGAGCTAAGATGTCGGATTGTTAGAGATACTACCCGCCTCGGTGGCGTAGTTAGCTAACGCGCTAGTCGTGTTGAGCTCGACTGCCGAGAACGGGGTAATCGAGGTTCGAATCTCGGTCAGGTGAAATCAGGGTGGTTTCTACTAAATGGTTTTCCACTCTCCCTCCACGCAAATGCGGGCTCATCTCTCTAAATTCAACCTTCCCAATTCCTAATCTATTAGCGTAATTAGTACTTAAGCGTATAACCCGGATGGATAGTAAGAGGCAGTGCTAAATAAATAAATAAAATTAGAAATACTGAGGGCTGTTATCTTAAATGGTATTTCCCCCTTCTTCCTCCTTACAAATGCGGGTACACATAGTCTAAGTTTGACCTTCCTATTCATTAACACACTAGAAAAATTCATATATATATATATATGTATATATATGTGTGTGTGTGTGCGCATAACCCGGATGGGTGGTAACTGATAAGAGGTGCTGCTAAAAAAAATAGCTTTGCTGAGATTGTACTAAGCTCTTTTTTCTAAAAAAAAGATCTCTGTGGAGCTAATGATCTTGTATCATTTCGTAATTCATAGACTTTAAGTTTATTTTAAAAGACAACCATTAGACTCATAAGTTCTTGAGTAAGTAGTCTCTAAATTATTCCTGTGCTAAGAGAGTAAGTGGCCGGCCAACTCCTGGCAAGCCCTCTCAAAGCGTGTTTTCCACGCCATCTTTTCATCTTGGGGGGAAGTTAAGGGGGACGGACAGATTTACGGCGCGGAACTATCGGCTGAAATCCCCCCCTCCTCCCCCTGTGGACTTATCTCACGGTCTACTTGTATCGTTTTGCCCGCAGGTTTTCAGCATGTGCCGCGTTGCCAAGTAATTATCCACACGTCGGCTGACGACTAATTGGGACGCCGCGGCAACAAATAATGTTATTAGTTGGGAGGTGTTGGCTTCGGCGGGAAAGATGCCAGCAGGAGGGCTGTGTGATAAGCGAGGGTTGGCCCGACCTCATCTCAGTGGCCTGGCGTTGCGTGTAGCCAGATAGAGGGCTGTGTGCTGAGTGAAGGTTAGCCCAACCTCATCTCAGTGGCCTGGCGTGGAGTGATGCCAGATATAGGGCCGTGTGCTGAGTGAGGGTTAGCCCAACCTCATTTCAGTGGCCTGGCGTGGAGTGATGCCAGATAGAAGGGCCGTGTGCTAAGTGAGGGTTTGCCCAACTTAATCTCAGTGGCCTGGCGTGGAGTGCTGCCAGATAGAAGGACCGTGTGCTAAGTGAGGGTTTGCCCAACTTAATCTCAGTGGCCTGGCGTAAAGTGATGCCAGATAGAAAGGCCGTGTGCTAAATGAGGGTGATGCCAGTAGATGGCCGTGTGCTAAGCAAAGTATAGCCTGACCTCCTCTCAAAGGTGTGGCGTGGAGTGTCTCAAGCGGGATAGCCATGTGCTAAGCTAGGGTTGGCTTGACCTTTTCTGAGTGGAACCACGTAAAGTGTTGAGAGAAGGAGGGTTGTGTGCTAGTTAGGGTTGGGCTAACCTCATTTCAGTGGTGGGATGTATTATTTTGCCAGGGTAAGCAGAGATATGGTACAATTTTCACAAGAAGAACCTTATCTGATACCTAGAAAAGTTATTATATCTGTTTATTAAATAATTCGTAAAGTCGTGAGATCTGCAGCTGTAGCGTTGATATATATTATTAATATTTACAAAATAACACAAATAATCTATAAAATTTTATCAATGTTGACCTCAAAACAATGTGTTTGTATTTTTGAAAAGGGCTTTCCTATAAAAATTGGACTATAGATTAAACTGTATCTGTGAAATACTCTCATAACCCAGTATAGCAATCACTGGTCAGGTATCAACGAAAGTAAGTATACACCCCATGTGAAATTTGTGGAGAATTTCACAATATGTCTGATTGGCTAAATTGGGATTTAGTTGATGATAGATATCATTATCATAGGTACAGTTTTAACAAGCCCTGCTTAACCTGGCAACTCTCCACGACACAACACTGCATCACCCACTTCGGTGGCCGCGTGGTCTATCTCCCTACTCTCGCAGTAAACCAGGCGATCACGGGCTCTAGGCGCTTGAGGTGCCGAAACAGGCACGCGGTAGCTTAGCACACGGCCAGAGGGTGTGTGCCAACCGTCAGTGGGGAGCTGAGTGTCTCTGTCTTGAGACGACGATCTGTCCCGGGTATGAAATACTCTCATTAGTAACCTCCATTGCTCCGCCCATCACTCAACCGACAATCAACCTCTAACGTCTCTCTCGGCGAGTTCGAGAGGGTTGGAGTTGACGAGGAGAAGCTTGGAGAGGTAGTCTATAGCCTCCTCCGGCATAGTAAGTTATACCTCAATTGCCTGACGAATAGTCTTTTGGAGCCACTAAAGCATAGGCCTGCTTTAATCACGTCTTACTACCCTTTCGGATTATACGTGTTTGTAACAGTTACGCTAATGGTTTTAGGAACTAAGAAGTATATGTATTTATATTAAGTGCACCCGCACGTGTGTGAAGTCAGAGTGGAAAGCCATTTTGTAAAAAAAACAACTACTCTCAGTACACCTGAGTGAGATTTGAACCTCGATATCACGGTCATCGGCAGTCTAATGACTGTGAGAGTAGCGTTTTATTTAGACCACGCGGCCACCGAAGCAGGTCAGAAAAACATTTTTCTCATTGCAAACAATTGAAAGTAGCTTATGTCAACCCTTGTAGAAATATTTCTTATTTGTTTCGTAAAAATATATTGTTTTTTAATCACCAAGTCTTACTACCTGTTCAGGTTATATGCATATATGGTTATTCTAATGGGATAGGGATGATGAAGGAAGCATTTTAGAGGTAACCTACCAGCATTTGTGTGGAGGACAGTGAGAAACCATTTTAGGAAAATTCCTCCTCAGTAGAGTTTACCGGGATTCGAACCCAGATTTCCCCGTCTTCTGCATGCCAGTCCAACACGAGGATGACGACCTATACCGTTCGGACATTGAAGCGGGTAGCTATATTACTAAGATTGTTTTGAGTCTACAGCATCTTGGCAGGGAATTTGGCATATTTAAGGTAGGGGGAGTTATCCTGTAAAAGATAGCATGTAGCAATGCCAACAACACCGACCAGGTAAGGAAGCCAGAGTCCACCTTAGGCTACGTTCAGATGGGGCGGATTCGTCCGCGCGGTTTGATCCGCACGGAAACTGGCAACTGCTCAACGATCGCGGAATTAGTGCTGATTCGGTGAAACGCTTGACTGAGAGCCAAGTTCAAATAATGTGAAGGTCGAAGAAGCATCGTGATTTTGGCTTCCCTACAAACATTTGCAAAAATTTAAAAAGAGATAATATTGGGTGTTGCCAATATTAATTGACAGGTTCACTCATGGCATTTTCAACAATTCCTGCAAATACCCCTTTTTCATTATCTTGCAGGGATAATTTTGACACTCCATATCCCATAGAGTTGGCTCCCCACACCCCTGACCCTCAACTCGTTAAAAAAAAATCGCTAACGAAACGCCCCATCTTTCGCTCCTCTGTCCACGTCTGAACCACATGGAATCCGCGCGCCAAATGAGCGACCTCTAGTTAATTCATAGAATTCGAGCCGTGCGGATAGACCGCGGGATCGAGTTTTCTTGCGGTCGGTCTGCGGAGACCGCGCGGACGATTGCACCGCCCCAATTCGTGAGAACGAATGTAAGGAACTTTATACGGTCTGTTGTATGCACGCGACAACGGTGGCGGATCCGTTAGTACCAATCATAAAATGCATTTTCCAAACGCTACCACTGTAGGCGAAATAGTTGGGCGCGCAGTGATACCAAGCCTAGCAAGAATCCTCAGTTCCAAGTTCCATATACTTGGTATTTCTCTAACGTTCAGTGTTGAATTTTTCCATATTCAAACACAGCACAACTGCACACGTAAATAACAACCGGTAAACTGACGGGAGGGCACTATTGAAGTCGGTACAGCTTAGTTGGCAACCATGCGAGCTGACGGCAGACCTCTACCGCTTGTATAAAAGAAATCTTTTGATACAGTGCGGATTTGTTCCCGTATACGGATCCGCTGCGTTTGATCTAGGACTATACTGAGGTGTGTCATTAGTTGGGATTGCCAGAATCTCTGCCTGTGCTTGGCATATTATGTTCTGATAGTAGGTCTTGGCTCTACAATCGGTACAGACTAATCAAGACTTTTTTTTATGAAATTGACTTTTAAAATCTATATTTGCAATTATCAATTCGGAAACATTAACAAAATTAACGGGTAGAGTTAGGTTAGAAAAACAAATTAATTCTGAATAACGACATTGTGCACTACAAACTTCGACAAAGTAAAATTATCGGGGTATATATATATATATATATATATATGATTAAAAATAAGTAATTTAACCACTTTTAAAATGTTTATACAAATCAAACATTATTTTTCTTTAACATATTATAACTATTTCATTGTGTACACTTAATATAAATGTCTAGTTACACTATATTTAAGTCCCATACATTCATTAATTTACCTTTAAAAACTGTACATGAAAATCATAAAATAGCCAGTTTGACCCCTTTTAACGAGTGAACTGTAATTATTTGAAATCATTGAATCATTATTTATAGCTTAAGATTAATTATATTCATGTTAAAATTGTGCATTAGACCTTACGTCTTTACTGTCGATTGACTTTGGGTTAGTTTGTATTTTTATTTATTTATTAGATAATAATAATATTTAGCACCGCGTCTTACTACCCGATCGGGTTATACGCTTTAAGTACTAATTACTATAATGGATTAGGAACTGGGAAGGTTGAATTAGAGGAAGTGAACTATTTATTAGAAATATTTAACGTGAAATTTCTGAACCGACTGATTATATCAGTACACGAAAGTTAATTTGTAAGTTATGTGTTTTTATCAATTATACGTTAAATACTCACAATGAAAAATGAATATTATTCGCTCTGTACAAGCTTACAGTCTTTAAGATGTGTGTATAGCTGTGTACGACAAATCTCTGTACACTGTCACGTACTAACACTTAGGTCACAGACGAGAGAATTTCGAGGTCACGTCTAGAAAAAAGTGTTGGTGTTTCTTCTGTCCTCGTTTCATGAGCGTGATCTAAGACTTCTTTGATTCCCTCCACCCTTTATAGCTCCTCCCCCCTTTCATCTCCCCCTCCCCCCCTCCCCGTACCAAGAAGACTTGCTCAACAGATAGCAATTAAATCTTCAATAGTGTAACTCTGACTTAAGTCTGGTCTCTCACTCAATTATAACTGTGTGGAGAACTTCAGATGACTCCCCCCCTCCCCCCCTCACTCCACCTTATCACTCCAGCCTCGCTTTAGTACAGGGGGTTTAAAAAATAGTTTCTTGTTTTTCAAGGTCAAACCGTATCTGGTATTCATGTTTAAGGCTAGTTTTTAATCTGTAAATATTTATTACTTATTATTTAGCACCACGTCTTACTACCCGTTCGGGTTATACGCTTAAGTACCAATTACGCTGATGGGCTAAGAATTGATAAGGTTGAATTTAAAAGAAGTGAACCCACATTTGCATGGAGCGAGAGTGTAAAACCGTTTAAGAAAAAAAAACAGCCCAGTTCACCCGACCGAGATTCTAACCTCGATATCTCCGTCCTCGGCAGTCTAGCGCAAAACGAAACTAGCGCTTTAGATAATTACGCCATCGAGGCGGGTATCTGTAAATAAATAGACCACATAGTTGGGCACGCATACTAAAGCTCAGGCGTATATAGTCTGGTTTGTCAGGGTTTGAATTCCGGAGGGCATATTTTTTATTTAATAGTTTTTCCACTTTCACTCCGAGTAAATGTAGCTATATTTAATTTGAACTACAGTAGCCTCATGACTTATTTGGTGCTGACTGGCAGCTCATAACTGACAGATGACGGCTTTAAAAAGTTACCAGACCAAGTTATGTATAGTTAACAATCAAATGTGTTGATGTCACACGTACCTAGAATCACTTGGACCTTGGCCGTACCATATGATCTGAAAAAACATGTGTTTAGCAGCTGTCACTTTAGACAGTCAAAATTTAAGTATATACCTAAATTTTGACTGTCAAAAGTCAGCTGTGAGCTGTCAGTCAGCACCAAAGAAGCCATGGGGCTACTGTAATATACCTAATATTTATTTAGCATAGTGCGGATTGCTTAGACTACTTTGTAGTAATTGAACTTAGTTTGTTTATGTGTACCTAGTTAAAATATTATCTCCAGTCAATAATGGATCTGCCCAAATATTATCAACCAATTTCATCTTGTTTTATTATATTCAAGGAAGAATATCAATTCTATCTGATATATGTAGGCCCTATTATATATATGGAGACTAGGACGTAAGGACAAATGATCTGGGAGCACCTTTAGTTATTTTATATGTAGATTATATATTATCTATAGCTTGTACTATGCATAAATAAACTTGGGGGTACAAAATATAAGCTAAATTATATCTAGAGGTGCATGTATTGAAATATTGGAAAACCACACTCGTTGTACACGCCTAGATTCGTAGTCTTGACATCCCATCACCCGAATTTAAATAAATCACAAACCTGACGCCTAGGACCAAGTGATTCTAGGTACAGTAGCCCCATAGCTTCTTTGGTGCTGACTGACCGCTTTAAAAAGTTACCAGACCAAATTATGTATCCATACGCCGAACCGTATGATCAGCCATGGGGCTACTGTACGTGTGACATCAATACATTTGATCGTTAACCATTTGCGGTCCACCCTGTACAAATTATCCCTCTCCTTTCAAGTATCCTTCATTGTCTCTTTTTTCCCGAAAAACCCTCCCCTTAAAACGAACCGAACTTCTATCTTGTGCCGGATGAATTGATCTCCTCTTGTCGCAGGAAATTACATCCATAGTTCCCAATACTCTCACCAGATAGTTCTGATCAAGTTCGCCTTGGCCCGATTCTCCCGTTTAAGGTATGACGGAAAGAAACGCATCTTAGGGGGACGGGGAGGGGGGGGGGGAGATAAATGTATTTCACTCAAACAGTCAAAGTTATAACCTTGTGAATGGTCAGAAAACTGGTATCTACTTATATATACTCTGTGCAATATACTAAGCTTAATTATCTACGTTTGTATCACAAAAAAACAACCAAATTTTGGACAAAATAAATAAAATATTGCTTCCTTAGATATTATTTTCTGCACTAAGTAACCTCAACCTTTTTAAAGATAGGTCATGGGAACTACGTAGTCACGCTATGGAGTAAGGGATGTGGAAGATAAAATATAGACTAATTAGAACACATTTGACTTAAGAATATGTAAGTAAATCTCTAGGAAAAAACAACATTTGTATATCCGGAAGGGATTCGAACCCTGACTTCCCCAACACTGGCAAAATAGACCAAGAGAATCTGACGTCTATCCCACGTGCCCACTGATGTGATTCTATACTAGCTACTTGATCATATGTATCTCAAATAATTAATGTATAAGCCTATATTTAGAAACTTAGCCTATATTTTCCCAGATTTGTATGTGGTTTAGCGAGATAATCGAAGCCATGTTTACTAAATTTTGTAAATAAAAATTCTCAAGAATTTAAAATGATAAAACAAATATGGCAATGTTTTAAACATTTCTATGTGCTTTTTATTTTTTTTAAACTATGTACGTACTAAAATTCTTAAACTACTTTTTGTGCGAGTGTATGGCTGCATGTAGGATAGTAATATAAAAGTATTGCAGACAAGTGGGCTGGCCAGATATGTCTCACGGGTCGCGAGTTTGCGAATTCTGGTCTAAGGCGTCACTCTCATCATATACAGGACTGCCAATGACGCGGCCATCGGGGTCCGAACCACGGACGATTGTACTGAGGGTTGGTTTTTTCTCAAAATAATTTCCCACTCTGACTCCGCGCAAATGAAAGTACACATCCTATAAATTCAACCCTCCGCATCCATAACACACTAGCGTAATTAGTACCTATGGGTGTAACCAGAATGGCTACTAAGACGCGGTGCTGAGAAAATATGTTTTTCGTCTAATGCAATCGTGTTTTTTATTACGAATATTCAAGAACTGTCCGAAGCGTATTCGGGTGAAAAACAATTGGGATAGTCCTTTATTTTTAGTCAAGTAGGCTTATAGGTTAAAAAGTGTGTTATAGATTCCACCTTAGAGTTATATTTGTTAGAAAATAATCATTTAAAGTTCCTCATTTTAGAAAATATCGAATGAACCCTTTATTTTATCAGCGCAATTTAAATGGATACTAAGTATTATGTATTAATATTATTCAACCCGAAGCTTGATTGGATCCTCAATAGTCAACTAAAGAGACGTACTAGGGAAATAAGGAGTGAGGTAGTTAGTTTCCTGTTGCTTTCCTCACTAAACCAGAAGGTGCTTTTTGCACATCAGTTTGTCAAGCCACCAACTGACCCAACAAGAGACACCTTTCCTCAATTCATCGTAGGGGCTGGCTCTTTATTGAATGTTATCGTTCATATATCTGCCACTTACATATTTGTCAGAGCCATAATATAAACTGGGACAGATCAATGAAAGTAACAACTTGCTCTGGCCCGTACCAGAATATTATATTGCTATGTGAACACTACATCTTACTAGACTGAGACAGATCAATGAACGTAACAACTTGCTCTAGCCCGTACCAGAATATATAATGCTATGTGAACACTACATCTTACTAGACTGATACAGATCAATGAAAGTAACAACTTGCTCTGGCCCGTACCAGAATATATATTGCTATGTGAACACTACATCTGACCAGAGATGGAAGAAGAGCTATCCAGTCAACTCAGCAAATCCCGCTAAAACTACCGAATGTATTTGGAATGCTATATTGAGTGCAATTAATGGATGCTAAGGGTTTGCGAGCTAGGGGCAGTATTTTTGCAGTTTTCATATCAAGAAAAATTGTTTGGCGAAACAAATCAACAATTTCTCCACTAGAAACGTAGGGTTTAATGTTTTTAAAATAGTAATCTGAACTGTTCTTAAATTTATGTCAAGAATGTACTAGACATTTTTGACAACTCTTTCTCTTAATTTAAAAAGTTTCTCATCAAATCCTAATATGCTCATGACAGATACTCAACAAATGTTAAGTTCACCATGTGGAGAAAATTAAACTCTCTATCTGTTTCTACTGTAGAAATATTTTATTTATTTTTCAAAAAAAAATTATTTGCTTAGAAAACTTATGAACACTGACCTATACTCACGTGCCCTTCCGTCCCACCTTAAACAGACAAAAAAGTTGTCTTGGACGATTTTTCGCCTGGCTACGACTCATTACTTTAATAAATGAAGCTCAACTTTTTTAATCTATGGACTATTAAATTATGGGTAGTTATTTCAATAATAATTATTTAGTTATTAGATATTAATAGCAATATATTTTAATGAAATGCTACCGTTGATTTCACACCTAGCAGCATCCACCCCCACCCCCTTCTTGCCCTATTATTGAAGACTCCGCGCATTATACGAGAAGCCTGCAGGGTGTTGAGTTAGTCAATTCATTACTGAACCATAATTGCTGACTTAAAGTGGTCTTTGTGGTTGTATCAAACTCTAATCATGGCTTCCTCAATCATGTGCCAACTTAACAATTAAGGTAATTTATTTTTTGTGCCTCGTCATAGTATCGGATGGGACTATTAACACAAGTTGTATTCAATATCAGTTTGAAAGAAAAAAAGAGGGTGGGGGGATTTCTTGCAGTTATGTGTACAGTCATCCCCGTAAAATATAAGATTAAATTATGTAAATGTATCGTTCATTAACTGAGATTTCGGAACATTTGGAAAGTTGGCTTTTCTTCCAAATTATAGAAATCATATATAAAATCATCCACTTCTCTGGCCGCATGGGCTAAGGCGTTTCGCTCGGTCTATTTTATTGAGGGTGGTTTATTCATAAATTATTTTCCATCCTACCTATCGCAAATGCGATTGCACTTCCTTTAAATTAAACCTTACGCATACCGGACACATTAGCGTGATTAATTAACAAACGTTTAATCTAAATGGGTAGTAAGACGTGGTGATAGATACATATTTATAATAAGAGTATCAATATGATAAATATCTCACTCGGTACACCACATATAAATGCCTAGTTATGCTAGATCTCAGCCCCATATAACAATTACTTTACTTTAGCAATAGTACGAGATAGCAAGTTTTACCCCTTATAACTCGTAAACTGTATGGATTTGAAACCGTTTAATTACTATCCATATCTTATTATTAATTATACACTTGTTAAAATTGTGCAATAAAATGTTAATAGTCGAAATATTGTAAAGTATACATCTGCCTCTAGTACTCAATCAATATAAAATCAATAAAATAATTTTAATGTTGGCTTAATCATTTACTAGCAACTTTGCCCGCTTCCAGCTATACCCCTTACAAATTTATCCCTAGAGGGGTGCATTCAATTTTAAGGGGATTCAAATCCCCCCCACACCCTTTACATTCCCTTGAATCTAGGTTGCACCCCTTCTCGATTTGGCTTCTCCCCTGCTTAGTAAACCTTAAGTCACCCCCGCGGAAAATTTACCAGAAAATGTTCATCCCTAGCTATAGGTAACCTCTCGATTTGTCTAATACGATTGTGAGCCATCTTGGTGAACAGAAGGTACATCAAACCACCTTATTCCGGCGACCATAGAATACATTACCTAACTGAAAAGTTGTGACCCTCCGCGCCTGTTGGAAAACGGTTTGTAGAGGGTCGTCTAGACCTCCTCGAGGGTAATGCGCGTGAAATTTGGGTCTGAGCCCGTGAAGAGAAAGGGGGG
>CABFVX010001717.1:96115-108050 GCA_902151425.1 Timema shepardi | reverse complement strand
GGGGGGGGGGGGGTGAAGAGGAGATGTACTGACGCCCCGATAATTTGCAGTCCCCATTGTGCCCCTGTCAACACGACAACCACCGGGACAGGCTCTTATACAAGTTATATACCACCTACAACCAGCGGCGGGGAATAAGTTTCAGAGGGGAGGGGGAGGTATCGCGTCACCGCATTTTGGCGTATCTATTCGTGAACGTCCAAACAGTTTTTTTTGTACATATCTCATAATCAGGGTTCGTATTTTGATTACCTAAAAGGACCTAAAAATATGAACAAAAAATTTATGAAAAAAGCACATGACTAAATCAAACAAGCACTTTAAAAAACCTTTAACAACTAAACTCTTGAATTCTGCTGAGTATAATATCAATTTACAAATATCTGCTTCAGAAGTAGACCTAATAGCTACCCCCTCCCAACGCAGCCGTCCCCATTATAGTTGCAATCTCAACAGGAATATGTGTTTTACAACCACACAAGAAAAGAGGATACTAAATTCATGATTGAGTATTGATGAATTTATTAAATATTGAAGTATTAAAAAATATTCTTATTCAATACGAATGCCTTGAAATTACCCCAAGAAATTCCTAAATAATGACAAAGCTTCACAACCTCAAGCAAATATTACTTTGAATTCCAGAATGACAAAAAAAAAAAGCTAACACTTTTTTTTTCCTTATTAAAACTGCCCAAAATATCGACCTAACCTCCCGTTCTCTTCAATCTGACCTCAAGTATTACGCACATATTCTAGCCATTCCTCTTCGTAATTCATTTGATCGCGTATTAGAGACGAGCTCNTTTTTTTTTTTTTTTCATCCCCAGTGAAGCAGAGACTTGGTTCGAACGTGCGTTGACCGAGAAGAAAGCTTGCTTGACAAGAAAGACTGATTGCCCGGCCCCTTCGGATTCCAACATCATTCCTTGACCACGTTCTACTTTCTGTTGTGTATTTTTTTTAATCGACACAAAAAAAAGCTTAACACAATATGGACGCGTCGCGATCTTCAACCATTCGAGATAGAACGATCTCACACCTATTAAGCTACTTAAGAAATAAAAATGAGCTTTTTTTTAAAGAAATGTTTTTATAACAAGATGTTATTTTGTCTACCTCATTTCTCATCAATACTCTCAAATTGAAATTTCTTCAGTGCGTGACATGACGTGTTGCCAGGGTAAGCAGAGTTAATTTAGAATTAACCTGTTATTTTATCATCACTCAGTAGAATGCACTTTTAAGGTGGGGGTGTAGGCTACGCAAGCTAAGGGTGGTGTTTTTATAGCTTTTATATCAAAACATTATTTTATTCAATAAAAAAGATTGCACTAGTAGAAAAATCGAGTTAAATTTTCTTCAAATAGTGATATCAACAGTTATAGCATAGTGGCACTTGATGATAAACTTTTTAAGTGAAGAGAAAAAGTTGTCATTAAATTTTAAGACACCATTGAAAAATATTTAACAAATGTTGATATCAATATGTGGAAAAAAACTTAATGTTTCTACTGGAAAATTATTTTATCTATTTTGAGTAAATAAATTTTGTTATAAAAACTGTAAAAACATTGAGCTTAACGAACATATATTCTACAAGAGGTATTTAAAGCAGCGTTTATATATGATTGGTCAAATGGGGACAGAATAGGGGAACACGTATCACAGGTAAATTTTTAATAAGTTCTACTTACCCTGGTCGGTGACCTGGCGGTCTAGGGGTAAGGTGTCAGACTTCTGTGCTGGCGGCCGGGGTTCAATCCTCGGTCGCGGCAAAGATTTATCTGATTACCAAACCCTTCCTTCACCTCTGACAAGACATCTTGTGAATGTGGGGAATGCCAGGCCTCCACCGTGGTTCGTATTCCACGTTAAACTGTAGGTCCTTCATTTCATCTCGCAATCACCCAACCATTACACATTAGCGTAAGTGCGTATAACCCTAACGAGTAGTAAGACGTGATGATAATAATAATAATAATAATAATACTTACCCTGGCAACACTCCACGACACGACACCACACAGAACTGGTTAATCTGTATAATAGGTGATCTCAAAAACTAAACTAACATTTAATCTAATCTGGTTTGCCGGTGAAGAGTTTGAACCCCAGTTGGGTGTACAGAAGCAGTTTCATTCCTAACTGGTTTCCCACGCTCCCTCCAAGCAAAAGTGGATGTATTTCCTTTAAAATATATTTTAATCCTCTATACCCCATCAGTGTAATTTAATTAGAATATACTGGATGGGTAGTAAGGCACGGTGCATAAATAAATAAATAACCCAATAAAGTTATTGATAACGATTTTTAAAAAAGTTTTAAAAACTTAGGTAGATTTTTTAAATATTTACTAACGGTATATTTTATTTATCATTGATTTGTTGTTTAAAACCGAAAAATTACTATCACATGATATTGATAACACATTATCAAATCCATCACTACAGTTCTTGCGTGTCCCCAAATAAAGATATTTCTTCATTTTACAAAAATAAAAATCCCAGAGCTTTTAAAAAAGATGGTAAAACCAACTAACAAACCCGATTTAATGACTCCACAATAAATTCCAATTTCATTATTCCTATCTATTCGTTCTCTTTTCGAGCCAAAATAGCCTATATTTAATTCAAACAGAAATAGATTCCTTTCAAAGAAATGTCAAATGAAAATACCGTAACACCATAGTAAAAAAAAGAAGCCTTTCTATGGTAGTGAATTTCTAAACGTGTTTGATACCGTCTAAACGGCTATATTTTTTTTTATAGAAAGAGAGTAATTCTTTGATTACCGCCACCCATGTAAAATGTAAACCAAACGTATTTGTTAGCTGCTATGTTTTATGAATTAACACCAGGAAAAGTACATAAATCTACACTTTGAAGACGGTTCAACCCAAATGGAATTCTCCAGCATGAATAACGAATGACTACCTCTTTACTGATAAGATATTCCCTTTGACTTATTTAACGCAAACTTTCTAAATACATAGCTATATGTCTATTAGCACATGGTATACATTCTAAGCTATGAAAGCAAAGGCAACACTAAACACCCAACCCGAATCTCGTGCCGCGTTGTGTTGCCAGAGTAGGTAGATTTTGTCCAAACTTTACTTGTGTACCGTTCTCATCACTCAGTGGAACATTCATTGACCAGGTATAAACGGAACCAGATATCAACATTTCCATCTGAAGTATGTGGGGCACATCCTATGTATGGTTTGTCAAATGGGGCCAAAGTGGGGGAGAACATATCGCAGGTGAAGTTGTAACAAGCTCTGTTTACTCTGGCGACACTCCAATGCCCAAATTCAACTCAGAAAATGGAATAAATTAAAATTAGGTCTATTTTAGAATATAGGATATATGGGCATGTACACATGCACATTTTTAACGTCCGTCCTCCCCTTGCGAAACCCCCAAAATCAAATCCTGGTCCACTAGACCTATAGACCTATTACCCGCCCCTATAGTAACTCTATATTATTATTATTATTATTATTATCACCGCGTCTTACTACCCATTCGGATTATACGCACTTACGCTAATGTGTAATGGTAAGGTGATTGTTTGATGAAATGAAGGACCTACAGTTTAACGTGGAATCCGAACCACGGTGGAGGCCTGGCATTCCCCACATTCACAAGATGTCTTAACTCTATATTAACTGACCAGAAAGGGGTGACCTGGCGGTCTAGGGGTAAGGTGTCAGACTTCTATGCTGGCGGCCAGGGTTCAATCCTCGGTCCCGGCACAGATTTATCTGATTACCAAACCCTTCCTTCACCTCTGACAAGACAACTTGTGAATGTGGGGAATGCCAGGCCTCCACCGTGGTTCAGATTCCACGTTAAACTGTAGGTCCTCCATTTCATCTCACCATCACCCTACCATTACACATTAGCGTAAGTGCGTGTAACCCGAACGGGTAGTAAGACGCGGTGCTAATAATAATATTAACTGACCAGAAAGTTGAGTTTGGAACTGAGAAAGAAACTGATGAAAGGTTACATTTGGAGCATCGCACTGTATGTAGCAGAAACTTGGACTCTCAGGAAGATGGAAGAGAAATACTTGGAGAACTTTGAAATGTGGAGCTGGAGAAGACTTGAGAAGATCAGGTGGACGGACAGGGTGACAAATGAAGAAGTACTAAGAGTGTGTGATAAGAAACCCTTTTTGATGTGATTCTTCAGTACAAAACAAATTGGATCAAACCCCTCCTAAGGAGGCACTGTCTTCTTCAAGACGTCATATAAGGAAAGAGGAGCTTAGGAAAAAGGAGGATCCAAATATTTGATGACTTGAAGGAAAGAAGACATTCTGGGAGCTGAAGGAAGAGGCGCATTTGTGGTCTAGGTTCACTGACAAAAAGGAATGGACTTGTCGTTAGATAGAACAGACTATAATAATAATATTAATCATAATCATGATATTAAATCTACCATTATGACAAGAAGAGAATTTATTGTAAGACTTTATAGGCTTAATTTTTCTAAAATACTGAAATAACTTTAAATTGTATTTTAGTAAATACAAATAAATTTCGTGAGCTAACGGTTAGTTTTTATTATTTAGGCTCCGTAGTCCTATTTAATTTTACGAAATTTATTAGCAGCCAGGTACTAAGAAGGTCACACAACACAATGTGGAAATGCATTGCAAACTCTTAGAAATCCTTCATTATTTAAGACATTTATTATTTTAAAATATGGCTCTTGCCAAAATTTAGTGCGAATGTACAAACGATTTCCTGTGGATCTAAAAACATTATAGTTTAGGTATTAGCGTGAAAAAATATGTAGGCCTGTATTGAAAGGTAAAATTAACTAATTTTGTTCGTTTTAAATAGTATATCGCTGTCCTTAGATTGAGGTAAATGCTGACAAACATAGTTATAAATCATCCTCAAACAAATAAAGTTTATTTTTAACTAGGAACACAACCAAAAACTTAAAATTATTGAAGTTTATTATAATGGCTTCGAAGCTCCAAGGGTGTCGTTCATATAGAGTATACCGCAGTCAAAAATACGTCCATGAAAGGCTGGTTATTTTGATTTTGACCAAACTTAGGCCTAAAATAATGCTGTAGCTGATAACGCAGAGAATCTTAACCAAAAACTTAAATATAATAGTTAGGCTATTACTTACATACTCGATGACATTGGGAACTCAAAATGTCATTACCGCACTTACAAAATACACCACTGATCCCTATCTTAAGCTGGTTCTATCCAGTCCACCTCATTATAACCTATCTCTTTCAGGTCCATTCTAGTATTATACTCTCATCTGTGTCTAGGTCTTCCCAATGGACTCTTCCCATTGGGTTTGCCAGTCAATACCTTGAACACGGTTGTAGATTCTTCCATTCGCGCTGCATGCCCTGCCCACCGTAATTTACGAGACTTCTCAAGCCCAACAAGGTTTGGCGTTGAGTACAGGGTATGTATCTCATCATTATGTAACCTCCTACACTCTCCAGTATTGTCATCCCCTTCTTCTTTTTTAAAAAAAAAACCTTTCGAATACCCTTAATTTCTTCTCGTCGTGTAAGGTAAGAGACCATGTTTCACAGCCATAGAGGACAACCGGAGAAACTAGACCCTATGGCTTTGTATATTCTAAGTTTTACATTACTTAACAGCTTGCAGGCGATATGGTAACAATTTAAATGATTAGAGTATTATATAAAATAGTGCAATGCAACGTTGACTAATCAGTTTAAATAAATAACCAAGCGTGTTGTTCAATACAAATCTTTTTGAGAGAAAAAAAGGTATGTGGTATACTCAAGTTATTTATCCACGCAAAGTGTAGATTGACTTGGGTTGTGCATTGTAATCCGAACCTTGCTTTATTACTTATTTAGGTTTACGCAGACTTTACAAAGAAATGTCATTATCAGCGCATAAAAGGTTCGTGTTTTTAATTAACGCCCAGGTACAAACCAACCAACCTCTCCTTTCCTCGATGTTATAGAAGGAATCTTTGTCAAGAGTTTGTTTGCAAGGCTGCACACAATTAAGGATCCAATTAACAATGGATAAAACGTCAAGGGGGGAAATTGGATTAGGGGAGGTGTAAGGAACCATTTGTAGTTACCCATAAAAAAAAATCACCTCTTAGGCTAGTGGTTTACAATCTGGTGGTCGCGATTCGATCTGGGGACGTGGCGTGTTTCGGGAGGGGTGGTAATGCTTGTTGCGGCTATAGTTTTATGTTTACTTTTTAAAGTAAACGGCCCCGTGGGGTAGCGGTAAGTGCACCCTGGCTATGAGCCAAGAGGTCCCGGATTCATTTCCCAGCTGGTATCTGGGGTATTTTTCCCGAAAGGGGAATTACCCCAACGGTCACCAGGATATGATTAATTAGTCTTAAGTTGGATGTAAATGTTTCTACTGACTCCACACCTCCATGTTCACTATCACCATCACCTAAGCTCATCTGGACAATTAAAGAGCCTCCACGGAAAGGATGTACGATTAGTACATTCGTGTGTCCTCCGGGCAATAGTACATTACATTATTTCTGATTAATCTTTCCACAAACTGGGCTACAAGTGATGTAGCTTAGACGTGCAATATTACTACATTTAAAAAAAATGATAAGGGTTTTAGGAAGGTGTGAAATTCAAATAGAAATGTATGCGTTTAGAATGATAAAAACTGTCCAGTTGCAGCTTAGGTTACTTTTGGTTACTCGGCTCCAACAGTTGCTTGCTTACTTAGTTTGTTTGTTGTAGCAGTTTCGTTTTTGGGTGAGTGGATGCTAGCATAGCTTCCAAAATACCCACTCGGTTCGTTGATTCTCTTTTGAGACATCTTGGTCACAATCGTGTAAACATTATGTAAACAATTTTTAGTAGCTAAAGTAGGTGACCTGGTGGTCTTAGTGGTAAGGTGTCAGACTTCTGTTCTGGAGGTCCGGGATTCAAACCTCGGTCCCGGCACAGGTTTATCTAATTACCAAACCCTTCCTTCACCTCTGACAAGTACGTGTATTAATCACAACTTGTGAATGTGGGGAATGCCAGGCCTCCACCGTGGTTCGGATTCCACGTTAAACTGTATGTCCTCCATCTCATCTCACAATCACCCCTACCATTACACATTAGCGTGAGTACTTATAACCCGAACGGGTAGTAAGACGTGGTGCTAAAAATAATTATGATAATAATAATAATAATTTAGTAGCTAAATCGAGCAATCGGGCTTAAAGTCACGTTCGTTTGGTTTGTCGAGGATGATTAAGTAACGGATTTTGCCTATGTACAGTACCTTTTATTCCCCTTGATCGTAAAACATGCAGTTGAAATATATATATACATTTTATTTTATTACAAGTGCAATATTTTAATTTTATAATAACTATAATTTATGTTGTTTTCACTTATTTTATGAATAAGCTTTAGCCTCTTTTTTTTTTAATACGTTATGAATTTCCAGCTGAAAGAGAGAGTCAAGTTTCTTGGAAATTGTGGGTTGCGGCATAGTTGCTTGGAGTAGGTTTGAAAATTGACACATTATTATTATTATTATTATCACCACGTCTTACTACCCGTTCGGGTTATACGCACTTACGCTAATGTGTAATGGTAGGGTGATTGTGAGATGAAATGGAGGACCTACAGTTTAACGTGGGATCCGAACCACGGTGGAGGCCTGGCATTCCCCACATTCACAAGATGTCTTGTCAGAGGTGAAGGAAGGGTTTGGTAATCAGACACTTGTTAATTAGCTTCCAGTGAGCGTCAATCGGGTGGAGGACAACGGGACCAGTGGCAGACATCTTGGGAGGAAACGAAATGCCGTTGCAAGAAGAAAGTTCAACTTCTTCGGAAACCAAAATGAACTTTCGTCCCTTGACATCGTGTGAAGTAAAACTTCGCTTTTAAAATTACAAAAAACATTCTATCTGAAAATATAACCAATCTTACTATTGAAAGTCTAGAAAATCATGTGACCCGCTTCAGTTGTCAGATGACCTAAATTGTCACATTCACAGTAGACTTGGCTGTCGATGAAAGGGAGATCACGATTCGAATCTTGGTACGGTCACGTGTTGATAAAATTACAGCAATGTGTATTGGCTGTAGGCAATAAAATAGTAGGCAGTAAAATCAATTTTACATTTCCTAATGTGCCTATTATGGCGCATAAATCCCATATTTTAATGCCCTTTTTTTACATTTTTGGTGCCTAATAATCTGCTTCCTAGTGATGGCTGATAAGATCAAGATTCAATTTCCTACGGGGGGTACTGAAGATTACTTTTTCTAAAGGGTTTCTCCATCTACCTCCATGCGATTAAAGGTACACTTCCTCTAAATTCTACCTACACCACAAGTGTAATTAAATGCAAATAACCCAGATGGGTAGTCTAATAAGATTCAATGAAAATAATAATTTAAAAACTAGGATAATAGGTTAATGCTTAATGGTTATTAAAGGGTCATGATATTCTATCAAAGACAACAATTTGAAACCACTGTCTTAGACACCCACCCTCAGTATACCCGACCTATATGATCTCCCCGTCATCGGCAGTCCAATGTATTGCGAGAGTGACTGACGCCTTATTCCATTCGGCCACCCAAGTGTGTCATTCTTTATTACATTTTCGTGTGTAAAGTTAGTCAAATAGATAATGAAGAGTAGGGAGGAAACCATCTACTAATGCAGTCCTGTCAAACCTTGCTTGGATACAACTCACGAGCCACCACTGCTTAGGAAGACTCCAAAACACAGCTCGGTTTGATACTCAACTCGCGAACCTTTTATCACCCTCTTCAAGCACGGGGAAGAGGGGTGCAAGGGTTGGCCCACCTGGATGACTAGTAAATAACTATCTTAGCTCACCTCCTGGGACATCCACCCCCCCCTCAAGCTCATCGGGAGTCGTGTAATGTAGAGTCTACCAACATAAACCCGCCACAGGTAATATGAGGCAATATGGCCCCGAGAGTTTGTGCTTGCGCGCTCTAGAAATTACATAGGAATTATTTATACCAGCCAATCTTCCTCCAACCACTGACGCTATTAATCTCCGTTAGAGGGAAGCTAAGGGCTGAAGTGACGCAATATCGTCGTATATGAACAGACGATGAGGGTTGAGGGGGGTAGAAGGTTTAGTATCAACGTTTCGAAATTCTGGGAGTTTACCCATCATCAGGTTACACAACGGCTCTCAAATATTAACTGCTGATGGACTATCCCATTATGAAGGAAGCTACTCCCTTCCTGTTTCTACCCCCCCCCTCCCACCTTGTTTAACAGCGTAGTTGAAGGTTAGGGAGGTAAAGGAGGCTGTGTTTTGGGGTATTGTGGTAGGGGGTGGGATTGATAATGGCTTCAATTATCAGACAAAGGCATGAAGCATTAATCCAGGTATTATGTATAGTACGGTCATTTCGGATTGTGTCAGCGTCAACGGCTTCCTGGCAGTTAATTTTAACGGCGATCACTGCTAATAACGAGTCTTAATGGCGATCAATAGTCGCCAGATGAGTTGACGTTATCCGCTAACGAATCTAGGCTGTCGCGTGTTTATATAACTATGTATGTACTATGTAATACTCACTGTGATTTACATTAAGTTTTGTTCATGTTTTAAACGTCTAAAACATTATTATATTTCAATTTCTCACAATAGGGCTATATTGTAAAATAGTAAATGCACAGTTATAAAATAGTATTCAGATAATGAGTAATTAATACGCTACCTTTTTTCATATTTAAAAAAGAGAACTATTTTATTTCATTTTAATATAAATTTAGTTTTTTGAGGGAAAAAACATTATTATTATAGTAGGCCTTGTGGATAAATTGTCATTTTACCCAGTAGATTGAAATTCGCGGAATATTTCTTCTAAACTTTCGGGTATTTATTTAAAATATAGGTGACCTGGCGGTCTAGGGGTAAGGTGTCAGACTTCTGTGCTGGAGGTCCGGGGTTCAATCCTCGGTCCCGGCACAGATTTATCTGATTACCAAACCCTTCCTTCACCTCTGACAAGACATCTTGTAAATGTGGGGAATGCCACGCCTCCACCGTGGTTCGGATTCCACGTTAAACTATAGGTCCTCCATTTAATCTCACAATCACCCTAACATTACACATTAGCGTAAGTGCGTATAACCCGAACGGGTAGTAAGACGCGGTGATAATAATAATAGTAATAATAATTTAGAATATACAAGCGGGATAAATGTAATGAGGACCAAAATGATATCAAACAATTAATAATTATTTTAATTTCTTATCCAAAATTAATATCTTAGAATAATGCATTTTCAGTTAACTTTACGTCTCATCCCTTGGGGGTTTTGAGCAAAATTCCTTCGGTAGGCTCAGTTAATTAAATTTGACCAAGGGTTGGCTTCAAATATCATATGTAAACGGGGGCAATACTAGTGGCGTGTTGTGTATTGTCATCAGGCTAAGCAGAGCTGGTTAAAACTGTAAGTTACCTCTGGTATAACCTCCCCCCACTCTGTCCTTATTTATTTTGAACACTCATAGACAAGCTCTGCTCCATACATCTCACATGGGAATGCAAGATAGTTTATATTTGTCCACTGAGTGTTCTTCTGGGGGCTAGTTATTTTATTTTGTTTACTTATTTATTTATTTATTTGAGGTATTTAACGAGCATTTTCTGAACTGACAAATTTTATTAACACACGACTTATGAACTAACTTAATTGTAAAACAGACACAACACCCAACCCCCTTCCCCTCACTGTAAAAGGGGAAAGCTACATCTCAGCAATGATGCCTTATTAGCCATTCTGGGAATCGAACTCAGGAACTTTATCTCATTAGGCGGACCCGCTTCCGACTTATCTAAGGTGCCGGACTAAATATAAATATGTGTAGAACATTAAAATAAACATTTATACTGAGACAAAATTGTATTTATTTTGGCCAACAAAAGAACGCCAGATCCAGAGGTCCCGGACTTGATCCCCGGTACTTCAAGGTTTTTTTAAGCAGTGGGTCTGGAACGGGGTCAAACTCAACCTCTAGAGGACAAAATGAGAAGCTACTTAAATGAAAAAGTAGTGGCTTCAGTCTAGAAAATTGATATTAAGGGCCGGAGGGTTCATTGTGATAACTACATAACCTACATGACACCTTTCCCGCCCGTGGTGTAGGTAGCTAACGCGCTAGTTTAATGTTGAGCTAGACTGCTGAGGGTGCTGTGATTGAGGTTCGAATCTCGCTCGGGTGAACTGGGTTGGTTTTCCCTAAACCGTTTTCCACTCTCCTTCCACGCAAGTGCGGGTTAACTTCCTATAAATTCAACCTTACCAATTCCTAACCCATTAGCATAATTAGTAGGCTCTACTTAAGCGTATAACCCAAACGGGTAGTAAGGCGTGGTGCTAAGTATTAGTATTAAGCATTATATGATACCTTCTATCAGCAGGAGTTGGCACTATCTTCTCCAACAGATGGCGGTCACTCAATTGGGGGCTGATGCTATAGAGAAAGGCCTCCCCCCCCACCTCTCTCTCTCTCTCTCTCTCTCTATATATATATATATATATATATATATGCATTGAACACCAACACCTACAGTAGCCCCATGGCTTGTTTGGTGCTGACTGACAGCTCACAGCTGACTTCTGACCGTCAACATTTAGGTATATACCTAAATTTTGACTGTCAGAAGTGACAGCTGCTAAACACATGTTTTTGCAGATCATATGGTTCGGCGTAGGGATACATAATTTGGTCTGGTAACTTTTCAAAGCTGTCAGTCAGCACCAAAGAAGTCATGGGGCTACTGTAGGAAGACAGGGTGGAAAATAAAACCAACACACGACAAACATTAGCGTCGACATTCATCTTGACCTGAAACCAGGGGATGAACCAGACAGGTAGGTCCTACATCGAGAGCCCCCGCCCCCCCCCCCCCC
>CABFVX010001717.1:18102-95841 GCA_902151425.1 Timema shepardi | reverse complement strand
ATTGGGACTCATAGCTCCAAGCGGGTGGAGGAGGGGGGGGGGCGGAGACCACCGGGTGCATAATTGAGTGCGGAGTAATACACTTGCATAAAACATGAATGACAGCCCGGGCAGGGTTGGAAGTGGTCCGGGATATCACGGGAGCAAATGGCGCGTCCGTTAATTGCATATTAAATTCCGTTGACACCGACGCTAATGAACGGTCCGTTTATATAGCCGGAGATGACGTCACGAGATTGCCTGAGGGGGAAGGGGGGGGAGGTTGTGGTGGCAATTGACCCTCCCCGCAAATTAGGTGTTATGATATGTAATGTCGGTTGTTCGTGTAAAGGGTTGGATGAGTAGCTGCACACGTCCGTTGGTTATTGAACCGCCGTGGTTAGTAATGTGGTTAAGTTAACCACGGTTAGGTTGAGTCGAGGGGACATCGGTTTTACCTGTGACACGGTGAGAGGATTATTTCTCAATGTAGAGGTAGGTTGAAGTGGGTTGTCATGAATCGTTTCCATGGTAGGTAAAGTTAGTCTTTTTATTTTAGCATGGCGTAGTACTGTTAATAATATTTAGCACCGCGTCTTACTACCCGTTCGGGTTATACGTTTTAAGTACTAATTACTCTAATGGATTAGGAATTGGGATTGAACCCGCATTTGCGTGGAGGGAGAGTGGAAAACCATTTAGGAAAAACCACCCCCAGTTCACCCGACCGATATTCGAACCTCGATATCCCCGTCCTCAGCAGTCGAGCTCAACACGACTAGCGCGTTAGCCAACTACGCCACCCAGGCGGGTTGTATTACTGTTGAGTATCGTATATTGTATTTAATTTTTGTATGAACCTGCTAATTTTAACGGTTGAACTATTTACCATTTCGCTCCCGCTTGGGGATCTTATAATAATAATTATAACCTACTGTTAAATCTATACGCATATATACTAATTACTTTAGTGAGTTAGGGATGAGAAAGGCTGAAATTAAAGGAACTGTACCCACTTTTGTTTTGAGGAAGAGTGTAAAACCATTTAGAATAAAACCCCACCCTCAATAAGTTTAACACCTGACCGAGATTCTAACCTCGATCTCCCCGTCAGGTGACCTGGCGGTCTAGGGGTAAGGTGTCAGACTTTTGTGCTGGCGGCCGGGGTTCAATCCTCGGTCCCGGCACAGATTTATCTGATTACCAAACCCTTCCTTCACCTCTGACAAGACATCGTGTGAATGTGGGGAATGCCAGGCCTCCACCGTGGTTCGGATTCCACGTTAAACTGTAGGTCCTTCATTTCATCTCACAATCACCCTACCATTACACATTAGCGTAAGTGCGTACAACCCTAACGGGTAGTACGACGCGGTGCTAATAATAATAATAATAATAATCTCCCCGTCATCAGCCGTCTACTCAATTACGAGAATGATGCCTTAGGCGATGCGTCCACTGAGGTAGGTCATAGTTGAAACTGTACCTGTGAATTGTTATCATCACTCAGAAGAGCACCCATTGTTCTGGCATCAAGGGTAATACATTTCCATGTGAGGTATGTAGAGCAAAGCATGATTAGTCAAATGGGGATAAAGTAGGTGAGAAGTTTTAACAGGCTCTGCTTATCCTGGTGCCACGCCCCTGTAGTGCTCCTTGTATTTGAACCATTATCGGCATCATCATCGTCATCATTATCATCATCATCAACTGTTTACAGCCTGTGGCCCGGATCAGTTTAGTAAATCGCCTTCATCTTCCTCTAGACTGCTATAGCATGTACACCAACATCCTCATCACATGACCATACCATCTCACCATTGCTTCCTCTACTACCTCATTACTCCAACATCCTCATTACATGACCATACGATCTAAGTCTTGCTTCCTCTACTAGCTCATTACTCCAACATCCTCATTACATGGCCATACCATCTAAGTCTTGCTTCCTCTACTACCTTATTACTCCAACATCCTCGTCACATGGCCATACCATCTAAGTCTTGCTTCTCTCTACTACCTTATTACTCCAACATCCTCGTCACATGACCATACCATCTAAGTCTTACTTCCTCTACTACCTTATTACTCCAACATACTCGTCACATGACCATACCATCTAAGTCTTACTTCCTCTACTACCTCATTACTCCATCATCCTCATGACATGACCATACCATCTAAGTCTTGCTTCCTCTACTACCTTATTACTCCAACATCCTCGTCACATGACCATACCATCTAAGTCTTACTTCCTCTACTACCTTATTACACCAACATCCTCATTACATGGCCATACCATCTAAGTCTTACTTCCTCTACTACCTCATTACTCCAACATCCTCATGACATGACCATACCATCACACCCTTGCTTCCTCTACTACCTTATTACTCCAACATTCTCGTCACATGACCATACCATCTCACCCTTGCTTCCTCTACTACCTCAAGTAGCCTACTCCCTGTATTTAAACCACGGTTATCAGATATAAGTGGAGATGTGTAGTTTTATATCCGCAGACCCCTCTCCTCCCCCGGACTCAACCCCTCTCCCTCCGCTTCTTATGGGAGCCGCTTGCCAGTAAGTGTAATAATGAAGTGCACTCATTAACAGCAACACAACATAGCTCGTCTCCAAACCAGAAAACCACACCGAAAACCTCGACAATATCTCCTTCCCTCCTCTGGAGTGGTGGCCCAATCAGAATGATCGTCCCCCACTACTCTCCTCACAATAAACAAATTGCCGTCTCCGCCAATGGGAGGGGAGCAGTGTGGGGAGGTGGCCAATGGCAGGGAGACCTTCCCCTACCGTGAGAGGCTGATCGGTGCAAAAAGGGTACAACCAAAAATTCCCCAATCCAATTGGATGTATTGTTTTATTTTTTTAAATTCATATCAAAATAAATGCTATAAAAATTAATTAATATCAACACACAAGGTGTAAATCGATTTAATTACAGGAATTGTCCTTATGGAAGAGACCACAATTCAATTAATTTAAATTAGTTGAAAAATGACACCTGTACACCGGTTTCCGGATTCGATTTTCGTGTTCAGGGTTGTCATTTTCCAATTAATTTAAAATTAAATTACAGTTACTAAATTTTATTTATAAAATCTAGTAAACTTACCTCATCGAATCAATCTAAGACTTATTTAGAAATATCTAAATCTTCATTCAACATTCAAACACATTTTATTTAGACAATCATAAGACATGCACATGTCTTGTTGTGCAGTGATTTAATACTTTCTTTCACCCGCATTTGCAGGCGCGCGTACTAAACGTCATGGTTATATAGTTTGGTTTAACACTGACCAAGAGGTTGAGGTTTGAATTCCGTGCGGATCCTCTGAGAATTTTTTTTTCCTAAATGTTTTTTCCTTCACGCCAATGCGGGCTATAGGCCTACCTTCTCTAACCTTAACCCATTATTGTAGTTACATGAGGTTATCTCGGATGAGTAGTAAGGCATGATGTATGCAAAAAAACAAAAATACATATGCCTAATATTTATCATTGTAATCGTTAAGAAAGTAATCTTACAAAATAGACCTTGGTCATACTTTTCTGATTTGTTTTAAAAAGGCAATTTATTTCTAATGACCAGCTTTGGTCGCCACACGGTCTAAGCGCAACGGTTGGCGAACCTTTGTTATCATGGGCTGTGGTTTATAGGTTAAAAAAAAGTATTAGGTCTGTTAAAAAAATTAACTTTATAAGCTTACTTCTTAAACAGTAAGGTAAGTCTTGTTTCTACGCTATTTTTATGAAAACAATTATAGTTTGTTTGCTACATCTTTTGTGGGCCAGATAAAATCAGTCGGCGGGCCGTAGGTTGCTGACCGCTGGTTCAAGGCGTCACTCCATCAATAGATTAGACTGCCGATGACGGGGAGATTGGGTCTAGAATCCTGGCTGTGTGTACTGAGGCCGCTATTTTCCCCCTTAAATGGTTTTCCACTCCTCACGAAAATGTGGGTACATTTCCTCAAAATTCAAGCATTTTCGTCCTCAACTAACTAGCGTAATTTGGTTATCTACATATGCATGTAACCCAAACTGGTATTAAGACGCGTTTCTAAAAAAAAAAAAACCTCAAAGAGTAACCTATTATGGAATTGGCCCCTAAAATCAAAACAAAATGTCTAGTTCTAATCAAGACGTTTAAAAATTTGACTTCCTATGATTATAACTTTCATAAATGAAATTTTATTGTATGTTATATAGCCTACGTTCGATTTATTTATTTTTATCTCCATGTCTTACTACCCGTGCGGGTTCTACGCTTGTGTAATAACTACGCTAATGGTTTTAGAGATTAGGAAGGTTAAATTTAGAGGTAGTGTGCCCACATTTTCGTGGAAGGAAAATGGGAAACAATTTTTGGAAATAAATTTCAGTAGGCCTACACCCGATCGAGTTTTGAACCTCGATCTCCTCGTCATCTGGTCTATTGCGAGAATAGCGCGTTAGACTACTCGAGTCCACGTTTGAATTATCTTGGAGCTTATGTCTATCATAAATGGATGTTTCTATTGCTTTTAAAACGTAACGAACTTTAAAATTTAAGCTATATTAAAAAAAATTAAAACACGTTTTCAGCGTCTACTAAAAATTGAAAATTTCTTACATAAAAATAATATTTTTAATCGCTATTAATAATATATATTAAAAGCGACAGTCACATGTCACATGACTTGATGTAATTGTATCAAATATACTATATTTATGTAAAACTGTCGAAACATTTCCTTCCTCTTTTAAATCACACTATTTGCTTAAATTAATTGAAATAAACAGCCGGGATTCAAAAAAGGAGTGCTCAGAGATTTTTTATGTGTACCCGATCGTAGTAACATCTAATTTTACTTAAGGATTAATTTTTATAAGTAATAAGTTACTAACCAAACCTGTGAGCACATAGAAATAAGCCGTAGTTTTACTTTAATTTAAACCTTTTCCTAGTTCTCCTTCACACGACACAAACGCTGGTACATTTAATATTAACTCTACCTTCCTCATCCAACTAGTGTTAATATGAGAGTAGCCCGGGTGGGTTGTAAGACGTGAAGCAAAAAAATAATAGTCCGGGTAACTATACTAAAAGTGTTATTTTTACCAAAATAGTTTCCTCGCTCTCCTTAACACGACGCAATTGCGGGTACATTTAATCTGAACTTTACCTTCTTCATCCCCATCCTATCTTAATATGAGTACATGCCGTACGGGGAGTGAGATGCGGGGTAAAAAAAATTAAATAAAACTCAAATCTGGCGGACGACTCTTCACTGACCACGCGGTGAATGTTAGGACGTCACTTAGTCGGCTGTCGACCTGTGCAGGGTTGGAGGGGGTTGAAATCTCTCTCTCTCTCCTCTTCTCTTTCGAGTGTACTATCTCCTTTTCTCCGTCGGGTTAACGCCATGCTAATGACGGGCTCGGAGGGGAAAGCGGGGTGGGAGGGGAAGAAGGCTAGAGGATTCACGCACCGATGTAACATGTGATATCGCCGTCTGATAGTCTGGGACAGTTGCGTCAAGTGGGCCCGATAGTTTGGTTTAATGTTCGAAATATCTCCACGCGCGCCTTCTCATCGCCTCGTCGTCCGTCCGTCCGACGTCAGGGAGGAGAATAAATCGAATAATACTCGTGCCCCTAGTTATATTTGAGGTTGTGATATTTCAGACGTTTATAGCCTCGTCGATGTTGGCTTCTAACGTTTTATTCCAGTGTTTTTTTTAATATACTAAAAAATTAAACAACAAAAAACCCTAGACTTTGGTGGTTTTATTCTAAGTTATCTGTGAAAGCCAAAATATATTTTTGTCATTGTAAATTTTAGAAGATAAATATATTTTTTAAACTTTCATCTATCATTTTAATCGGAAGTGTAACTTGAATTTCTTTTTCTTTTTAAAGTTTACTGAGTCGAAATAGAATAGTGATATTAGGCCTAATTGTAGGCTTACAATACTGCGGTAAAAATGTGTTTTAGAAGCTGGTGCGTCGAAAGACTAAAATCGTCGAACTTTTTGTGATGAAATTTGGCCCTGTTGTAATCTGTTTAGATAGACATTAGTTCTAGCTGTGGGTCTAATTATTAATATTCTATGTGACGTAGGCCTAGATGTCACCTGTACTATATTTATAGACGGAGTCATGGACTAGTTGTGCAAGTGTTTAATGTGAGAGTTTAATCAATCCGTTGTCCAGTTGGTCGCTCTACGAGTAATTAATGAAATATGTAAAGATCCCAGACATTCGGATGAACCCATGCCCCTCAGGATGGTCTATACGGTTGGTATTCTCCCCTCGCACTTTCTCGGCCGTCTGCTTAGTCAGCTATGCGTGCCGTAGTCTCAAGCTCGAGGTCCCCACACTCTATTTGGTGGCGCTCCGCGCTGACGTCAGCATGATGACGATGATGATGATGCAGAGACTGATGTGTCATCCAGCACAGCAGCAGCACGTACAGGGTAACAGCCCTCCGAGGATCCTCTCTTTCGATGGCCACCCCAGGTACGACCCTTCTCCGAGCTGCGGGGAGGCAACCGTCCCAGCGGCGATGGCGTCGGACAGTGGCGCCGAGGACCCGGAGGAACCGATGACGAGGACCTCGACCGTCGAGGACGTCCTCAGAGGTGGAAGGTTTCCGACAAGGAGGGACGAGGATCTCCCGTTGGACACCGAGCTGCGGATATCAAGGAGACCGTCCAGGAAGGATCTGGAGGAAGACGAGGACGGGACCCTGGACATAAACGACGGTTCTGACGACGAGGACGAAGAGCTTAACGTTGACGACGACCAGGAGACGTCGGAACTCCTCATGAGCTCTCCAGTGGACCTCACCAACAGACATTCCTCCGGAGGGTTGCTCGGTCACGAGATGGTGAGCTCCGAGATGGACTCGGCGGACTCTTTGTCGTGTTCTCCGAAAGAGGAAGGTGGTGGTGCTAAGACACCATCGTCGAGAGGGTTGTACCGGCCGGAGAGCGCGGGGTCGGGAGAGGGGGGGAGAAACACAGGTGGAGGACGTCTGGCCTTCTCCGTGGAGAACATCCTTGACCCAACGAAGTTCACGGGGCGCCCCTTGCAGGTGGGCGGGGTGCCGTGCTGCTGGAGACCGCACCTGGACACGAAGATCCGTGAGGAGTTGCATTCAGGTGAGACCAGGTGCTAAACAGGGGATAGATGTCCGCTCATTGAAGACCTCTAACACCCATTGTCCTTTCTTTACAGAAGTCATAATCTGCTCATTGTAGTCTTCTAACACCCATTAGCCTCTCCTTACAGAAGTCATAGTCTTCTCATTGTAGTCTTCTAACATCCATTAGCCTCTCTTTACAGAAGTCATAGTCTGCTCATTGTAGTATTATAACACCCATTAGCCTCTCTTTACAGAAGTCATAGTCTTCTCATTGTAGTATTATAGAACCCATTAGCCTCTCTTTACAGAAGGCATAGTCTGCTCATTGTAGTATTCTAACGCCCATTATCCTCTCTTGACAGAAGTCATAATATGCGCATTGTAGTATTATAAAACCCATTATCCTTTATTTACAGAAGTCATAGTCTGCTCATTGTAGTATTATAGCACCCATTATCCTCTCTTTACAGAAGTCATAGTCTGCTCATTGTAGTATTCTAACACCCATTAGCCTCTCGTTACAGAAGCATATTCTGCTCATTGTAGTATTCTAACACCCATTAGCCTCTCTTTACAGAAGTCATATTCTGCTCATTGTAGTATTATAACACCCATTAGTCTCTCGTTACAGAAGTCATAGTCTGCTCATTGTAGTATTCTAACGTCCATTATCCTCTCTTTACAGAAGTCATAGTCTGCTCATTGTAGTATTCTAACGCCCATTATCCTCTCTTTACAGAAGTCATAGTATGCTCATTGTAGTATTATAACACCCATTAGCCTCTCCTTACAGAAGTCATAGTCTGCTCATTGTAGTATTATAACACCCATTAGCCTCTCCTTACAGAAGTCATAGTCTGCTCATTGAAGTATTATAACACCCATTAGCCTCTCTTTACAGAAGTCATAGTATGCTCATTGTAGTATTATAACACCCATTAGCCTCTCTTTACAGAAGTCATAGTCTGCTCATTGTAGTATTATAACACCCATTAGCCTCTCTTTACAGAAGTCATATTCTGCTCATTGTAGTATTATAACACCGATTATCCTTTCTTTACAGAAGTCATATTCTGCTCATTGTAGTGTTATAACACCCATTAGCCTCTCTTTACAGAAGTCATAGTCTGCTCATTGTAGTATTATAACACCCATTAGCCTCTCGTTACAGAAGTCATAGTCTGCTCATTGTAGTATTCTAACGCCCATTATCTTCTCTTTACAGAAGTCATAGTATGCTCATTGTAGTATTCTAACACCCATTAGCCTCTCTTTACAGAAGTCATAGTCTTCTCATTGTAGTATTCTAACGCCCATTATCCTTTCTTTACAGAAGTCATAGTCTGCTCTTTGTAGTATTATAACACCCATTATCCTTTCTTTACAGAAGTCATATTCTGCTCATTGTAGTATTATAACACCCATTATCCTTTCTTTACAGAAGTCATAGTCTGCTCATTGTAGTATTATAACACCCATTATCCTCTCTTTACAGAAGTCATATTCTGCTCATTGTAGTATTCTAACACCCATTAGCCTCTCGTTACAGAAGCCATAATTTCCCAGTCATTGAAGACTTCTCATATTCACTAACAACTCACTGTAGAGTTTATAATTACCAACATCTTACCACAAACTTCTCATAGGCCTACGTCTTATCATTACTCTATGATCACTAGTGATACTTTTCATAGAAACATTTAGGCTTGGACCTACATTAAATTAGGCCTATTAGGTTTTACTAAACTGAACTGAACTAATAACGCTCTAAATAGTTTTATAAAAATAGTAATGCTATAAAAACTACGATAGCCTTATATTTAGGTGTAGGCCTATAATATAAAGGTGTAGCTATATTCGTCTATAAATTCCCTTCATGGTTGACTGGGCTTAGTACACATAAATTACACTTCAATAGCCATTAAAACCCGTTTCGGTGGCCGTGTGGTCTAAGGCGCTATTCTCGCACACTGCCGATGATGGGGAGATCAAAGTTTGAATCTCGGTAAAGGGTTGTTTTTTCCAAAATTATTTTCCATTTTCCCTCCATGGACATGTGGGTACACTTCTTATTAATATAACCTCCACAATCTCTAAAAACATTATCGTAATTAGTACATAAGTGTATAACACTGACAGTTAGTTAGACGTGGTGCATGGAGAAGAAAAAAAGGCAGCCATTTAAAATAAATTGAATAAAATCACGATGCAAATTTGACAAACCCACATTTTAACCAGATGTAGGCCTACCTAGCCCTCTGTTATCCTAAACTTTACTTACAGTCTATATTTAATTTAACACGGCAATCTGACTGAATAGAATGTTACTTTTACTAAGTCAAGAAAATTGTTCGTCATGTGATAATATTTATATATATTTAAACAAAAATAAAAATCTATTTTAGTTGTACGGGTGTGCGTGACTTCGAAATATTGAATTCAAAGGTCGAAGGTCAAATCTCCTCCGCTTAAACTTCAACACGCACAATATCCCTCGCAACTTCGTAATATTTCAAATGAAGGAGCAAACTTCGATTTATAATGAACAAATTTAAAATATATCCCTAAGCATGAGATAGATTAAAATAAAATATATTTTTAGAACAGTTACTAGACAGTATTCTAACACCGACCAGGGACCAAATCACAAACAGTAGGCCTACGCACGTAGGCCTATGCACAAATAAATGCAGATATGTTAGTATAAAATCTCTAAAATTATTCTCCTCAGTCTGTGTTTTATTTGTATGATAATTTGACATAGTTAATTTGTTTAAATATTTAGGAACAATTTTAACTAGCACAAACAATATTATAATGGAGATTACAGTCGAGAAACGCACGATATTATTCAGTCAGTAAGTTGTTGAAACTTCGTCTGCTTTCCAGGAATGTAAAACTCAGAATTTACAAGACAATATTCTTACTGGCTGTTCTCTATGGGTGGAAAACTTGATCTCTTCCCTTACATGATGACAACAAATTTAGGGTGTTCGAAAACAAAGTGCTTGAGAAGAGATTTGGTCTAAATAGGGATTAAGATACTGGGGAAGTGAGGTTAAGTAATGATGAGTTAAATACCATGTATGCATCACAAGAGATTGTTGGGATAATAAAGTCTCACAGATTACGGTGGGGAGGACATGCAGCGTGAATGGGAGATTCTAGGGTGTAATGAGGTGGACTGGATAGAACTATCTCATGATAGGAAAAGGTGGCGTACTTTTGTAAGTGAGGCAACGAACTTTCAAGTTCCTAATGCCATATTGTAAGTAAGTGTCAGCATGAAATAATAGAGTGTGCTTTATTTTTTTCTATAAGCCTTTCTTTTTATCTTGGTGAACTTAACTTTAATTTTAATTTTTAAATTATTAATTGTCTTCGGCTTGGGCTTAGACTTTGATTCACATTTAAAAAGTTATCTTGCCCAAAATTAATCTGAAGTCTGAAAGGGGGGGTTAGGAACTGCCCTAATTGCCCCCATTCTGAGTGCGCCACTGGTAATGAGCGTGGTTTGGTTGGTTGTGGTTGTCTACAATTCCTCCACATTTCAATATACTTCATTCCTAACACATTATCGTAGGTACAGTAGCCCCATGGCTTCTTTGGTGCTGACTGACAGCTCACAGCTGACTTCTGACAGTCAACATTCAGGTATATACCTACATTTTGACTGTCAGAAGTGACAGCTGCTAAACACATGTTTTTGCAGATAATATGGTTCGGCGGAGGGATACATAATTTGGTGTGGTAACTTTTCAAACCCGTCAGCTGTAAGCTGTCAGTCAGGACCAAAGAAGCCATGGGGCTACTGTAGTAAATATGCGTACGGGTATCCGAACGGGTAGTAAGACTTGAAATGCCGATTTTATTTTTACGCCTCGTCTAATTACCCGTCAGGGGGCCTACCTATTTGAATCACGCCATTGGGGTGGATGGTAAGGTAATATTCAAGCCTACATTTGAATGGAGGGAGTAGGCAATGCGAAACTAAATAAGAAATAAACATGTGGTTGAGATTTACACACATATATTCCCGTCACCGACAAACCAAAACTAGATGAGCCTGACATTGAGTCCACGTGACCACCGATGCGGATATAGTCTAATGATATTGTTTTGAGAATATACGTTAAATCTTTGGACAAGAGAGAATAGTCTTTTCGATTAATAAATAATACGTGAAGCCAAGCTTCATTTCATCTTGATGCAATCTTATTGTCCCCTGGATGAATCATCGTGGAAAACGCGCATTGGTGGCTGCGTGGTCTAAGAAGTGACACTTTCAATATACTGGACTGCCTATGACGAGTATGGCGGGTAAATTGGGGTTATAAACACAGTCGGATGTACCAAGGAGGTTTTTTCCCTAAATGGTTTTCTACTCTTCTCCCATGCAAGTGTGATTACATTTCTTCTACATTATACCTTACCTTCTCCGGTAGCCACTGGTCTTAGACGTTACTCTCGCGTTATATTGGACTACCGATGACAGGGAGATCGGGGTTCGAAACTCGGTCAGGTATATACTGAAAGTGGTTTTTTATCCAAAGTTGTTTTACACTTTTATTCCACTCAAATGCGGGTATACTTGCGCTAAACTTAACCTTCCTCCTCCCTAACTCAGTACCGTAATTAGTACATATGTGTAGCTTGAACAGGTAGTAAGATGCACTACTAAACAATTTTATTTCTTCCCCATTAATAATTAATTTATGTAGGTTAAATATTTGGATGAGAAAAGGTGTTCAGGAAAAAACCAACTCTTAGGAGCGTTCTTACTTAGCGCACTTGAAATATGGCTCCCCCATTTAACCCGTCAAATTGTCCAACACCTCGTAAAATAAAAATAAAATCCTTCAGGACCTGGTGCACATGTGACTTGTTGACACGCCGGAAAGCCCCCCGGGGCTACAAAACTGAACCCCTCCACTAATAACTCAGACCGGAGCACGCCTCGACACAATCTCGCGGTAAAACAACGCCAACACGCGCGGATAGCTGTTTGGTCCCGTTTTCACACCCTCGGTTCTGTCGTCTACCCGGCCTTTATATTTAATTTATGTTTTAATCCGTTTTAATATTAATTAACCTCATCTGTAGCTTAGAGTTCCTGGATAGAGGTCCAGAAGTTTAGATTTAGAGAAAGTTCACCCATATTTACATGGAAGGATAGTGGAAAACCATTTAGGAATAAAAAAACTCAGTGCATCCGACCGAGGATTGAACCCCGATCTCCCCGTCCTTGGCATCTTAGTCTAGAGTGAAAGTAGCGCGTTAGACCATGCGGCCAATGAAGTGGGTCATTTGTTAATTAAGCTTGAATTCCAGCTGACGTGGATGCCTCGTTTTGTCCTGAAATACATCCCTTAGGTTAGATATATATTTCCATTGATATTATATTATATTATAATTTAAAAATGGGTTTGAGGGGGAGGGAGGGAAAACTAAAATTATACCTCCATTATTCCTACTCCACTAGCGCTATTAATTTTATGCGTAAAGTCAGAATGATTGGTAGGACGAAGTGAAAACCAAATTCATCAATTGTAAGTTATTGATAAATCCCAAATATGATAACATCATCCCTCAATGGGAGGACCCAATTACCTCTAATCACTTAACCTCAATACCTGTAATTACTCTAGGTAGGCCTACTATACAACTAAATGCGTCACCCAACGTAGAAGAAATAACAAACTTCAGGAATCGGAAAACTTCAATTTAGCACCAAAAATAAATCCCAAATTTAGATACCTAATGTCATTAAATTGGAATAATTATTTTAATTTGTTTACTCTATTCACTAAAGTGATGACCAACCATAAGTCTAAGTAGGCCTACCGCTGAGAGACAATCACTGAAATATATATCAGACCTATAGTAAATAATACATTTCAATTTGATGTTTATATAGAATGACAGTGAAAATTAAAGGTCTGTATAAATATATGTAAATAAAACATAATGATACAAACAATAATAATTCCTTAAACATTTTAAGGTAAACCCTAAACATTAAAATAAATAATAACATTTTTTGAAATGTTTGTAATAATTCAATAACGGATTAGCACGGGACAAAATACAAAAGAATAAGTCAATATATCGAAATAAATACATTATTTCTATGTGTTCTATCTTGCGACAGGTCGCTTCCTTTGGTCAACGAACTTAGACCGCCAATAGGTCTTGCCCTCTGCCTTCCCCTTGAGCTCCCAGGATTTTCTTATTGCCTTTAAGTCATCCAATATTTGAATCGGCCTTATTTTGTTAGGTATTCTGTCATACGACAGGTTGATTCCTTTGGTCAACGAACTTAGACCGCCAATAGGTCTTTCCCTCTGCCTCCTCCTTGGGCTCCCGTAAGTTTATTATTGCCTTTAAGTCATCCAACATTTGAATCAAGACCCATTATATACGGACGCGAAAGCGCCGCGTTCATGACGATGACGCTTGTCTGTAATTTGTTTTTAAAGCTGTGAAAACGCGATGCAAGTTCTAAATGAGATATACATGGCGTTTATAGATCAGAACTGCTGAGTTAATCAGTGTGTTTCTCAGAAAATGGACACCGTGCAGCTAGGGTGTATTGGTGTTATTATTATTATTTTGGAAGGCCATTATAAACATTCTGAAAGAGAATAAAGAATTTAGGGGACTCATCTTATACTATCCAATCATCTTTCAACAGGACAATTTCTTGTAATGTTTGAAAATCATATAATGGATACAGATAGGTTTTTTCAATATTATAGAATGTCAGTAACGTCATCTCTTGAGTTTTGTTTGTGAACAAATAAGAAAACAAGATACGGCCACGAAGAAAAGTATTGGCTGTCATTAAACAAACACAATTTGAGTGAAGTGTCGCGTTGAACCGGCCGTGAAAACGTTCTGTATTTTTTTAACAGGGCTGTCAACGCATCCAGTTGCGTTGAAAGTGCCAAACGCCGACCCACAATATATGATATATTGGACTCCAATTCTTACCCACTGTTCTTAAGGTGCGGCAGAAGGGAGCGCGAGTAATTTTACAGTTTTTTTTATAGCATTACATTTGTTTGACCAAAATAGATCAAATATTTCTCCAATAGCAACATATAGTTTAGTTTGCTGCACATGTTAATATCAACAGATCTTGAATATCTGTCAAGGGTGTCCTGGAATTTTGTCAAAACCTTCTAAATAAAGATAAAAAGTTTTGACAAAATTCCAGGATATATATTCAAGATCTGTTGATATTAGCATGTGTAGAAAACTAAACTCTATGTTGCTACTGTTCATTTGTCAGCCTGTCTGTCCACCTGATCTTATCAATTCTTCTCCAGCTCCACATTTAAAGCTCTCCGAGTATTTCTTTTTCATTTTCCTAAGAGTCCAAGTTTCTGTTCCAAATATAACATTTCATCAGTTTCTTTCTCAGTTCCAAGCTCAACTTGCTGGTCAGTAACCTCTTCTTGTTGAAAGCTTCCTTGACTATAAGGGTTCTAGACATAATTTCTTTGGGAACAATAGGCCTCTCTTGTCAGAAGACTTCCTAGGTACTTAAACGGCTCTATATTTTCCAACTCCTGGTTTCCAATTTTGATTCTGTTCGTTTTTTGAAATCACTATCACTTTTGACTTCTCAATGTTGATCTCCATGACATATCTTCTCCCTATCTCCACCAGCAGGTCCATTATTTATTGCAACTACTCTTTATTTCTGGCCAACGATACTAGATCATCTGCGTATTTTATTGTGTTGATGACGCTTCCTCCTATTCTGAAACTACCACGTCCCTCCAGGGCTTCCCTGACCAGCCCCTCTCCACACAAGGGACAAATAGCACCCCTACCTCACTCCTCTCCCGATCTCCACGCTCTTGGTCCCTCAATAGCCTACACCCGACTGGGATCAAACCACGCTCTCCCCGTCATCGACAGTCTAGTATATTGCGAGAGTAGCGTCTTAGACCATGCGACCACCGAAGTGGGTAATATTATAAATAAGTCAAGCAACAGCTAGAAAATAGAATTATTATTATTATTATTATTATTATTATTATTAGCTCCTCGTCTACTACCCGTTCGGGTTATACGCACTTACGCTAATGTGTAATGGTAGGGTGATTGTGAGATGAAATGCAGGACCTACAGTTTAACGTGGAATCCGAACCACGGTGGAGGCCTGGCATTCCACACATTCACAAGATGTCTTGTCAGAGGTGAAGGAAGGGTTTGGCTATCAGATAAATCTTTGCCGGGACAGGGAATTGAACCCCGGCCGCCAGCATTGAAGTCCGACACCTTACCCCTAGACCGCCAGGTCACCTAGAAAATAGAAAAAGGAGTTGAACATTAATTTATTCGGAAGGTGTATAACAACAATATAATTAAATAAAACTTGAAATTATTTAAATAAAACAGAATAAACAGTAAAATGCAAAAATAAATAATAAATTACCAGGGAATAAAACCAAAACATATTTTTTTAAGCTTATTAATGATATTAATAATATATATATACACACATATATGTTTGCCTATGGCTATTTTTCCTCCAGATTCCCCCCCCCCCTCCTTTATCTAACATTTGAATAAATTGAGAACACGGTAAAGGTAAATTTAGACAATTTTGAAAATAACCTTAAACCACCGTATCATTCTTATTTGAACTAAGCCTAATCATTACCGCACCAATAAAACGAAATTTACGATAGTTTTGTATATTAAAATAGTTAAAAATTCTTCATTTTAATACAAAATTTGTATTTTACACAAATAGTTTAAACTTTATATTTATGTTAAGTAAGCGGATTCGGTGATACAAGTTAATTACTCCTCTACCCCAGGCAGTAATAATTATTGTGAGTGATCTCAAAATACATTATTTATAAACAGTACTCAGAAAATAATAGCAGAATATGTTTACAGATGGTAAATCAAACATGAAATTACACACACACATAGATAAAAGTAATCTCTATTGTTTGACGTTTCACTATTTGAAATAAATCATATGCGCGTTTCATTTTGTGATAACATAGTTTGCGTTCAATAAATCTGCAATTTTCATATAAATATTGAGATACATATTTTTAGCACTATATCTTTTACACATATGTAATCATCAGGCCAATGTTTTAGAGCTGAGAAAGGCTTAATTTAGAGGAATTGTACCCATATTTGCGTAGAGATATACAGAGTGTGAAACCATTTAGGAAAAAAAACACCCTTAGTAAACCTGACCTGGATGCATACACAGATCTCCCCGTCTTCAGCAGTTGGATGTGTATTGCAATAGTGACCAGTGTTTCTCAAAATGTGGTCCTCTGACTACTGGTGGCCCACAGTAGCCCTGGAATTTTAGCAACATTAATTAATTAAAGAATGTTGATTACATCTAATAACAAAAATTTGAAATACAAAAAGTTAAATGTGACATATTGAAGTTGTGCTCTATTTCTTTCCTCGGCAGACTCAAGTCACATTTAAAAGAAAGTCTGTACCAACCTCAAGTCAACAAATATGAACTATTATTTATTATTATTATTATGAGGGATAGATTGTTGGAAATAAACTAAACAATTATTACCTACAAATTCAATGTAATTAAATTTTGGTTTTCAATATTTAGTTTAATAAATTAATTTTGGTCTATTATTGATTCATCCTAAGCTGATACCTGATGTAAACAAAGCCACGTGGACTTCTATGCTCTGATTTGCTACTGAACTGACTTTTACTGGTATCTTTTCACTAAATAGTCCCTTCTATATTTTGTATTAAACTTGTTTTTAAATAATATTAGAACATTATTATAACTAAAATCATTCCTTCATTAGATTTATAAATAATAATTTAAGCTTTACAAACTCCTGACTCAGCGTTGGGGAACCCCCTGGTACAGTATTTATCACGTGTTAACGTCAAGTCAGCAACGGTCAGTCGACAGTACATATCGGCAGTGGTAAGTGATGGTTGTGAGAGTTGAGTCTGGTTCGAGTTTTGTTAAACATAATATAGGAGATTTGAAAGCATTAAAAAATAAAAAAATTCGTAGTGACTTACTTTGATAAGGTACTGACTATACATGGTCGCGCCTGTTAAAAATATTGCACTAGTATTCCACACATCATGTAGGTCCACCGCGTGTTGATATGTAAATGTTTGTTTACTTCAGGTCTCAGGTTAGGATGAATCAACAGTAGTAAATATGCCGGCATAGATTTATCTGATTACCAAACCCTTCCTTCACCTCTCACAAGACGTGTATTAATCACAACTTGTGAATGTGAGAAGGCCTCCACCGTAATTCGGATCCCACGTTAAACTGTAGGTCCTCTATTTCCTCTCACAATCACCCTACCATTACACATTAGCGTAAGTGCGTATAACCCGAACGGGTTGTAAGACACGGTGCTAATAATAATAGTAATAATAATAGTAAATAGGGCCATGGTTGTCTCCTATTGCGCATAACTTACATTTGGTGGACCTCCAGTGCGCATAACTTACACATGGTGGCCCTCTAGTACGCATAACTTACATTTTGTAGCCCCTCAGTGCCTATTACTTACATTTGGTGGTCCAACATCACCAAAACTTTGAAAAACACTGTCTTGGACCGTAAAACCACCGAATGGTGTTTGCCAACTTTTTTTTTTATCACCGCGTCTCACTAATTGTTCAGGTTATACGCATATACGCTAATTACTCTAACGAGGTAGGGTTGAGGAAAGAAGCATTTTAGAAGTAATATACCGGCATTTGTGTGGCAGGTGAGTGGGAAACCGTAGCCGACTGTTCAACTCGTCGTAAAATCGGCGCGGGCCCCTTTACCCCTCCACCCGCGCGGTGTGACAAACGGCACATCTAACTGAATGTGAAGCTCCCCAATACTCGTGTCGTCTCAATCCCGGGGATTACCCGTGAGGGAGGAAGACCTTAGATAAACACTAATCCTACCGTTGATAAAGTAATACTCCCGCTCAGGAGGGAGGAGAGGGGGGTGGGGGGAAGAGACCGAATATAAATAGCGTCATCATCTCATCTGCAAAACCCCCTTGGTTCATCGTCACGCGAGAAGAAAACCAGTCAATCGATTGGAGGCGCTTATTCTTTTGTCTGCGCTGGACAAGACCAGGGGGTTTAGAGAAGAGCAAGAGAGGAAAGGGTGGGGGGGGAGGTAATCATGCGACGTCACACATTGTCGTAACGGCTTTTCGATTATATACTTCATTAACATCGAGTCGTAAATCGAGTTTCTGAGTCATTTATTTGATCCGGACACAATAAATAGTCGGTGGTAACGAGATTAAGACAATGAATCACGGACACCCCCCTCCTTCTTCCCATCAATAGTCTCATTATATTTATTTTTAAAATAAGTATGGATATAATAGACATAGATTCATAGAAATTCTCATGTGCTCAATCGGTTCAGGAAGTGCACGTTAAACACCTCGAATAAGCTCTAGAGTCGAAATATAAACTGACGCACGTACATCCAAGGAGATCAGGCCGTTTTACTAACCCGGATAGGATCCAAACCAAGGACACCGGAACGAATACGACCGCGAGCCGTTAGAACCTCTAGATCAACAGCCATGTCCTCTAATCATTAAAGGCCTACACCGAGGTTAGTTACTCTTCAATTTAAATTGATTATAATTTTCCTTAAAGGATAGAGATATTAACTTTTTATAATGTTCTGTAATCGCATATATTATTTAACTAATACTCTTTGGTGGAGTTTTTCTCTGACAATAGATATTATTTTGTTTCACAAATATTACTAGTTTTTAATCAATAGGGTCGGTGACCTGGTGGTCTAGGGGTAAGGTGTCAGACTTCTGTGCTGGGGGTCCGGGGTTCAATCCTCGGTCCCGGCACATATTTGTCTGATTACCAAACCCTTCCTTCGTGTATTAATCACAACTTGTGAATGTGTGGATATGCCAGGCCTCCACCGTGGTTCGGATCCCACGTTAAACTGTAGGTCCTCCATTTCATCTCACAATCACCCTACCATTACATATTGGCGTAAGTGCGTAAAACCCGAACGGGTAGTAAGACGCGGTGCTAATAATAATAATAAATAGGCTATATTTATTTTAGGATAAAAAGAGACAGAAAGTGTGTGCGGTGCACCGTTACAATTTGCTTATCGATTATTGCTTATCGATTACAAGTGTCTGTAAAAGTGATTGGTATAGCGAACAAATGAATTGTTAAACCGTTAGTGGTTTGTTCGCCGACAGGGGGGGGAGTCTTCTCTTCAAGACGGTTTTATATTAATGAGAAACAACAACTGAGATTGCTCACGAAATTGACTGAGACCTCCTCGTTTGCCCAGAAGTTGGTATTATTGAAACGTTACTTCTTACCTCGTCTGTTTGCATACCCCCCTCCCCTCCTTCATCTTCCCGTCTCTTTCATCCATTTCGTAGTAAATGGTTCCGCGATGAAGGAAAACGTTCCTGTACCGTCGTTAAAACTTTCAACTTGTTTACCCAAAATTTGGACTCAGAACCACAAGCCAATTTACTTGAGATAATCAGACCTAAGTATGAGGAGGAGAGAGGGGTAAAAGGGGGATGGAGGTAAAATAAATAAATAATCCAGTAGATGAATAGAAGTTGATCTACAACACAGGGATGGTGTTTATCGGGGGGGAACAAAACCTTGGTAGAAATATACGTCTTATTTCTTTTGTAGGTGTCGTTTAAAATGGTTTCTCCTAATCCAAACAGAGATACTAAAATAATAAAGAAGTGAATAGAAATAAGGAAACTAAAAAGAAGGGAAATTATTGTGTGTCCTAACCAAATCAGAGATATTATAATAATAAAAGTAAACGAATAAAATAAAGTAAATTAAAGAGAAGGAAAATTATTATTATTATTATTATTAGCACCGCGTCTTACTACCCGTTCGGGTTATACGCACTTACGCTAATGTGTAATGGTAGGGTGATTGTGAGATGAAATGGAGGACCTACAGTTTAACGTGGAATCCGAACCACGGTGGAGGCCTGGCATTCCTCACATTCACAAGATGTCTTGTCAGAGGTGAAGGAAGGGTTTGGTAATCAGATAAATCTTTGCCGGGACCTGGGATTGAACCCCGGCCGCCAGCATAGAAGTCTGACACCTTACCCCTAGACCACCAGGTCACCCGAGAAGGAAAATACTTGCATCTTTTAACATAATATAAGATATTAAAGAATAAAAAATAGTGAGTAAAAGTGTGGAAACTAGAGAAAAGGAAATTCCTTGTATCTCTTTACATCATTAGAAATAATAACATAATGAAAACATAGTGAATAAACTTAATTAAACGCGAGAGAAGTAAATTCCTTGAATTTCCTATTCTTGTAAAATATATTTAGTCTACTAATTTAAATAAAAAAAAATGCGTTATTTAACATGCACTTTCTGAATCGTCTGATTATATCAACACACGACCTATAAACTAACTTACATATAAAACAGACACAACATCCATTTCCCGGCCGTTAATTTATCACTGTGAAATGGGAAACTCACATTTCGCCACTGATATATTTTTCGGCCATGCCTGGAATTATACCCGGAACCCTTAGCTCAGTTTACAGACACGCTACCGACTGATCTAAAATGGTGGACTTTATCCTACTAAAGAGGACAAGAAGTGCATACAATTAAGGAAATGAATAAACTCCGAAGCGTTAGTCCTCAATTGAGCCATATCGACATAGCGGCAGACATTAACGAAGATAGTAGGCCTACCAAATTCCGTCGATAGAGGGTGTCATGTGGTCAGCACAACAAATGCTTCTACCTTGATATCGGTTTTCTAGATCGTAGCCGCTACTTTTTCATTCGAGTAGCAGGAACCACTAGATCACAGAGGTGGTTATAAAGAAAACGTAAGCGAAAGAAAATCCTTTTATCTAGTAACACAATCAGATATATAAATAAGAAGAAGCGAATAAAATCCTTTTATCTCATAACACAATCAGAGATATACATAAGAAGAAGCGAAAGAAAATCCTTTTATCTCATAACACAATCAGAGACATACATAAGAAGAAGAAGAGAATAAAATTTAGAAAATCAAAGAGAAAGAAAGCCTTTGTGTCATTTAATCTAAGAATATACGTGTCCTGGGACAGACTCGTAGTAAGTCGTAGGCAAAATGACTAGTTGATAACGATTTAAACCAGAGGATAATAATAGGAAGGGTTGCTTAGAGTAAGTGCACACGTATTGGTTTGGAAATAGCAGGGTCGCTAATAGAATTCAGGGGGCCTAGGGCATTCGAATTTCGAAAAATCTCCTCTAAACCCTTTCAAAATATACATATGTTAATTAAGATAATAATGCAGAGATGAGGAAGGCAGAATTAGAGAGTACATGTACCCAAATTTTAGTGGGTAAGGAGATTGGTAAACAATTGAGCTAAAAAAACACTTTAAATTCACCAGACAGGGATTTGAACCCTGTATCTCCCAATCAACGGCTAACTAGATTAAACGAGCGTGACATTTAGACCAAGTTTCCATCGATGCACACTAAATAATTACAATATTTTCTGGTATTTATCTATTTTTACTTTCTCATATCAAGAAAAAGTATTATATAGTCGTGACAATTTTCGACCTTGAGACTATGATGAATCTTTACATTTTATGTGTGTCTGAACAAAAAAAAATTACAATTCTGTCTGTCTACATGACTGTGTTTCCGTCCTTGGCCACATCTGAAACTATTTAATGGATTTTTACAAATTTAATATTTAGATTTTATTGGGCAATAATAACTCGCTGCTCTTTTGATAATTATTATTGATACTTCTCTTTCGATACCGCATCTCCGCATAAAGGCTTGTGTATCCAGTTCATTAAGGTATGAGGAATATCCCTCTGGGTCACAGACATATAAGAAACAGACTCTCAACCTTACAGGGGTCTCGTTGCGCTCCTTTTGCCAGCTTGAGTCCTTCAACACTGGGCAGAGCTAGTGTCACTGCTGGCTGATGATAGGAATAACCACAGCGATCCTAGTGGTGAAGGACTCAGGCTGCCAAAAGGAGCGCTACTATTTTAACCTGGAGGTTGAGTGTCTGGGTATATTATGTGTCTGTGACCTAGGGTAAGAGAGCCCAAAGGCCGTAGATATAGCTTACTGAAAGAGGGGGGGAAAGGGAGTAAGCAATACAATTAAACAAAGTTTTACTAAATCTATTCCTATTTCTTTCTTTTAATAAACATCTTAAATTATTAATGCACACAACTAAATCAAACACGCACTTCACAAAATGGAAACTAAATAATATAATATAGTCTTTGGTTACCATTTTGTATATTATATGCAATGAAAAGATTTAATAACTAAATTCCTGCATTATGTTAAGAATAACATTGATTCACAATTATGTCTACATCCTCCCAACGCAACGCAACCCTCCCCAGCCTAGTTGTATTGTCTCACCAGGAATGTATATTTTACAACCAGACAAGCAAAGATACAAAGTTCATGGCCTACATTGTCTTCTCATTCCGACCACTGTGTGGCTAAACAAATATATAATTAATAATGTATTTAAAAAGTGTCAGTGGTATATTAAAAATATACTTATTTTACATAAATTCCTAAATGAATTACTCAAAAATGCCTAAAAATGATTCAAAAATAGCGCAAAACAAGAAAAAAAGACCTACAAATTAATAAAATGACCAAAGGATGACTCATTAAAAAATGTTTACACAACCCTGAGATCATCAACAGAGAATTTATTTAACCCACACATTAACATTGTTCATGTTGTAAAAAAAAAAGTCATCAAAATATGAGAACTGGTATTGCAATAGAGCAAATCAAATTAATTATATTTTACTCGATTCGGTGTTTTTAAACTAATCTGTGTATTAAAACTCAAATAGAATATTTTGTCGTTAAAATAAATTTTAATACAATTTTGTAGACAGTAGAGTTTATCTACTATACTTCTTCTTGTAAAGATTAGAGTCGAAAGCATGCCAATAGTTATTAAAAAAAGGAGACAAGAAGTTTTAATAAATTTTCCAACCCTTTAAATAAAATCAAAACATATATGTTGGATAAGTAGTGGTAGAAGCAGACTTTGTTAAGGGGGAATTGTAGGGGACGTGATCTAAGACCGGTGTTTGTTTTTTTGTAGTTTTTGATAACCAAACTTCTTTTCTGGCCAAAATAAATAAAATATTGAGCCAGAAAAGGAGAGTTTAATTTTCTTCATATGTGATATCAACAGTTGTTAAATATCTGTCATGAGCATAGCGGCATTAGATGGGAAACTTTTTAAATGAAGAGAAAAAGTTGTCATTAGATCCCAGGACACGATTAAATTGAGGTTTAAACTGATGAAATGCTACATTTGGAGCATCGCGTTGTATGGAGCAGAAACTTGGACTCTCAGGAAGATGGAAGAGAAATACTTGGAGAGCTTTAAAATGTGATGCTGGAGAAGACTTGAGAAGATCAGGTGGACAGACAGGGGAGGGGGACTGAGAGGCTGACAAATGAAAAAGTCCTAAGAAGAGTGGGTGGGATAAGAAAATAATTTTGGATGTGATTCTTCGGTAAAAAGCAAACTGAATTGAACAAATTCTTAGGAGGAACTGTCTTCTACACGAAGTCATATAAGGAGAATTTGAGGGAAAGAGGAGCTTAGGAAGGAGGATTCAAATATTAGATGACTTGAAGGCAAGAAGACATTCTGGGAGCTGAAGGAAGAGGCGCATTTGTGGTCTAGGTTCACTGACAAAAAGGAATGGACCTGTCGTAAGAAAGAACACCTAATAATAAAAACTGCAAGCACACTGACCTTAACTAGCATTTCCTACACTTTTACATTAAGGGGTTGGCTATTGGATGGGATGGGTTGGGGGGGGGGGAGGAAGGTGAGTAGACTTTACGAAACAATATCAATACGCTTTTACTCTTCAATTACCCCCTCCCTCTGTTCTTCCTTCCCCCTCCTTGACTGTCAGCAGCTCCCGTGTCTGTGTCAACAGTCCCGGCCTGATAGTCGGTTGCCATGGTGACCGCAATGCCTGGGCCACGCCCCCTCTTGTCTGTGCTATGTGCGCTTGTACCATCCGCCGCCGACCAAATGACTGGTATTGTGTCTACTCTTGTTTCGTTCACCACAGAAATGTGAGGGAAGATATACCTTGATTTTCGTAAGGAGAACGTTCTGGAAGGCCTTATTTCATAACAGAATCCAACTGTATAGTAGTAATATGGTAGGATGAAAGGCCTTTCAAAATACTACTATACAGTAGGACATCCTATTACCGTTCTGGAAGGCTTTTTATCCTACCATAAATACTACTGGACTATACAGTATAACTTTCTACACAAACAATCTGGAAGGTCTACCAAAATACTACTAGACTATACAGTAGGATTCAGATACAATATAAGACCTTCCAGAAAGAGATTCCGATCAGGACATGGAGGGAGTTAGGTCTACTGTTCACAGAACCACTATTAAGACTGTAGTAACGATAAGAACATGGAGGGAGGTCTACTGTTCACAGAACTACTAGTAAGACTGTAGTAACGATAATAACATGGAGGGAGGTCTACTGTTCACAGAACTACTAGTAAGACTGTAGTAACGATAATAACATGGAGGGAGGTCTACTGTTCACAGAACTACTAGTAAGACTGTAGTAACGATAATAACATGGAGGGAGGTCTACTGTTCACAGAACTACTAGTAAGACTGTAGTAACGATAATAACATGGAGGGAGGTCTACTGTTCACAGAACTACTAGTAAGACTGTAGTAACGATAATAACATGGAGGGAGGTCTACTGTTCACAGAACTACTAGTAAGACTGTAGTAACGATAATAACATGGAGGGAGGTCTACTGTTCACAGAACTACTAGTAAGACTGTAGTAACGATAATAACATGGAGGGAGGTCTACTGTTCACAGAACTACTAGTAAGACTGTAGTAACGATAATAACATGGAGGGAGGTCTACTGTTCACAGAACTACTAGTAAGACTGTAGTAACGATAATAACATGGAGGGAGGTCTACTGTTCACAGAACTACTAGTAAGACTGTAGTAACGATAATAACATGGAGGGAGGTCTACTGTTCACAGAACTACTAGTAAGACTGTAGTAACGATAATAACATGGAGGAAATGAGGTCTACTGTTCACAGAACTACTAGTAAGACTGTAGTAACGATAAGATCATGGGGGGAGCTAGGTCTACTTACTGTTCACAGGGTTATTGGTTGATAATAATTTAGTTTCGTAGTACAATATCACAAATAAAACTTGTTTCTGACATTCACACATTCTGTTATTCGTACTGTCCCCGAGAATCATAGATAAAGATTCACCTTAACACAGGCGATCGCGGCTTAAAGCCCTCTGGCCTGACGTGCCACATTAAAGTGGGTCAGTTCTATCTATAAACATGGCGGTTTTGTTGGTGGAGTGGTAGTGAAGGGGGTGGTGGGGTTGACTGGGCCAAGGGAGGCCGCTGGACCTCACTCTTTAGTGTCCACAGCTCAATAATTGTTTGTAAACACATGGCCTAGAGAGACCGCACGATGCAAAAGGGTGTAATTTCCAAATCGGATGACGACAGGAGAAATAATTGCGTTGGCTTACGGCTCGCCTGAAATTTACCGTATTCTAGATTCAACACGAGGATTATTTAACGAGTAATAAAATTGGGGTAGTTGTGTGAAGGGGAATTAAGAGTGAATGAACTGTACATTTCCTTAAGGGAGGATGGAAAATATGACAAAACTTCTAAGTATTAACTACACGTTGTCTTAAGGTATTTTAAATCAAAATTGTTCTATGTTTTCGATTAGTTTGCTGATATTTTTTCATCCAGATTTCCTTCAAGTTGTATTTGCCCTTATATTAGCGCGGTTGTCGTAAATAGGGATTAACCCGCCCCACTGGTTGCTTGGTCTAACGCGCCACTCTCGCAGTAGATTAGACTGCCGATGAAGGGGAGATTGAGGCTTGAATCTCGCTCGGGTGTACTGAGGGTGGGTTTTACTAAATAGCTTTCCACGTTACCGCCACGCTAGTGCGGGTACATTTTCTCTAAATATAACGTTACTAATCTCTAACAGCATTAGCGTAATTAATAAATAAGCTTTTAACCTGAACGGTTATTAAGAGTCGGTGGTAAAAAAAAAGGGTTGACAATTTATACTAAAATATAGATATGTTTATCATTTGATAAATCGTTAAGTAGGCCTATATATCGAAAGTTCCAATAAATTGATAAAATTATATCAATTTACCGTTTCTTATATATTGAATTATAATGGTCTTCAATGCTTGTAGAATTCAATGTAAATTATTATTTAGGATAAAGATAATAAGAAAGATTTTATAATGTGATAATGAACTTTAATGGTTAATCAAAACTGATTAATTGAAGTGGGAATTGTCAATTTAACATTAAACTTAACAGTTATATTAAAAAACCAATGTTGAATGTAAATTATTATATAGAAAGAGACATTAAATAGAAATAAGTTTAAAAAATGTCATTGATCAACATATAAAATAACAAACATTTAAAAACACATTAAAATGTGAGTCATTAGACAAGTGAACATATATTACATTAAAATTATATAGATTAACCAGACTATATCTACAGATTGTTCATGACTGGAATGATATTTGTAAATTATACAATTGAAGCAGTAAAATAGAATAAGTTGAATTGGAAAATTGACAATATTGAATAGTTGAAATTAAAAATTTAGGATTATATTATTGAATTCTATTTTATTAACTGGGTCCCTTGCTCCTTTTGTAGGCTTCGTAGAGAACGCCCGTTATTTAGTGATGTTACATGTTTCGACGCTCTACGGCATCATCCTCAGACTAAATTAAAGAAAACAAAGAAATGCAACTAATTATGGTTCAAGTAGAAGTGCGTTGGCCCATATAATTGAAACAATTTAGAAAAGGAAAGGACTGACATGAAAGCTAAGCCACTGTAAAGAATGAAATATCAAGCGTACCATGAAATACAGCCTGAATAAGGTGTTCTAGTTGAAACTAGAATCCAACTGAGAAAATATGAACGGTTGTGTAATTGAAAGTTAACATGTGATGTTCTAGACTTCTACCAAGTCATAGATAATGTGAATATTGTGAAAGGGGGGAGAACTTACGGTATTGAAAAATGGTATTGGCAAACTGAAACGGTTGTATTAATTTAACACGGCTGCTCTAATTTAATTTTGATTTATAGGCACTAAAGCATAAGCAAATATGTGAAATATGTCGATAAATAGATCGATACATCGGATACTATAAATAAATATAAATATAAATATAAATTACTAAATCAATCAATGCTTTTATAAATAAATCGATATATAACTTTTTTATATCTTTTCATTTTTGCCATCTCCAGTTTTGCCTATGAAACTTCAATCGCTTTTTTTATTTTATTTTTTTAGCACCACGTCTTACTACCCGTTCAAGCTGCTCGCCTGTGTAATAACTACGCTACTGTGTTAGGGAGGATTAAGGTTAAGTATAGAGAAAGTGCACAAAAATTTTCGTGAAAGTAAAGTTGAAAGCCATTTAGGAAAACCACCCTTAGTACACCCGATCAGGACTCGAACTTTGATCTCCCAATTATTGGCAGTACAAAATATTTTTAGAGTGACGCCTTTAAAATAATGTGACCATCGAGGCGGGTTAGTTCAATGTTGTGCCAATTTGGATGATTAGGCCTTTTTGTTAAGTGTAACTAAACTATCCACAGTATGTTGCGTTTGTGGCGCCAAATAATTTATTAATTAATAAATAGTAACCTGGTGGTCTAGGGGTAAGGTGTCAGACTTCTGTGCTGGGGGTCCGGGATTCAATCCTTGGTCCCAGCACAGATTTATCTGATTGTCAAACCCTTCCTTCACCTCTGACAAGACATCTTGTGAATGTGGGGAATGCCAGGCCTCCACCGTGGTTCGGATCCCACGTTAAACTGTAGGTCCTCCATTTCATCTCACAATCACCCTACCCATTACACATTAGCGTAAGTGCGTATAACCCGAACGGGTAGTAAGACGCGGTGCTAATAATAATAGTAATAAATGCTACAACACATTCGTACAAACCTTACTACATATGTGTACGATGTTTTAGCTCACTCGGTAACATGCCTGTCTATTGAGGTAAGGGCCCCGGGTTCGATTCCTGGCATGGCCTAAAAACTTATCATTGGTGAATTAAAAAAGGTTTACCTTTTCACATTGATGAATTATCGTCCGGGAGTTGGGTATTGTGTACATTCTAGATTTAAGCTATTTTTTAATTCGTGTGCTGATTTAATTAATCTGTTCAGAAAGTGCACGTTAGATACCTCAAATAAATGAAAAAATTTGAATACCCATTGTATTATTGAAGCCCGGAAAAAACAATAATTTAAAAATGAGTTATTTATAAACTACCTTTAAATTATTTATATATGTAAATAAAATAATATATAATTTTTTATCGCAAAACTATTCCCAAATACTCATTTTGAACTCATTCTTAAACGTTATTTTCAAAATATTTCAAATTATATAACATTTGGTTTTAGTAAACTACCCTTAAATTAATTTATTTTAGGAAAACCAATAAACTTTCCTATTATCATGTAAAATAGGTACAAAAAAAATACCCATTTTGGACCATATCGTTTCAAATATATAAAAAAACACAATATTTTTCAAAATTCAGTCATTAGTAAGCTATTCTAAAACGAATTTACCCCCCGAAAACCAGTAAACACTTTTGCATGTCATGCCAAAAATTCCCTGGATATTAATTTTAAACAAAAACATTAGAGCTATCTTCCAAATATTGTGAATTTTTAAAACCTACTCATCTGTAAAATACCCCTTAACTATTTTTTACCCAAAATACAAGAATACAGTGTTATTACTCAGGTAAAACACTCCCTAAATATTAATTTTAAACAAAATCGTTAGAGCCGCTATTGAAAAAAAATTGAATTAAAAAAAATCATCAGTAAACTACCCTTAATTTTGGGGTTAGGGCCAAAATTAAAAAAATAATCCTGAGGTATTAGTCTATAATATTTAAATATAAAGTTTGAACAAAATCCATTAAGTAGTTGTGGCCAGGTAAAGACAGAATTATAAAATTCACTTGTTTGGTTTCGGACATAAAATAAAATTTAAAGATCCCTCATAATATTTATATTTAAAATATTCACTATTACAATACCCTCTCTATGAGAACGTAAATATTGGACACACCTATTTCCAAATTACAGTACTGTAAAAATATCAAAGTCACGATTTAAAATCCTCATTGATGGACACGACGTTTAAACCTCAAGCTCGCCTAGTCTGGTTTGACGGTGATGGGGAGATTGGAGGTCGAATCCCGGCTGAGTGTGTATTTTCCTAAATGTGTTCTCACTCTTCGCAAAGGTGGGTACAGCTCCTCCAAACTATACCTTAGTAACCCTTACCCCATTAATGTAAGTCAAAGTGTGGTTAGCCCTAATAGTAGTATCCTCGCTTTTACTATTTGACGGAAGAAGAGACGAATACATTTTGTAACGATACTGTTTCGGACCTCTCTCATTTATTAAAAAAGTCATAGGTGAAGCGTGTTTTCCTTTAAAGAACTGTATGTAAAACTTCCTTTTAATACTTTATCCATGGAGAAACACGCGCTTTTAAAAATAATTTCAATACAATACTTTTTTTTAAAAAAAATTAGTAAAGATCAACTCCGTTGTATTAGAAAAATACATTCCCCGCGGGCCACTACTCTAGACTAGTTGCACACCCACAGGTTGATCACCGTAGATAGGCACAACATTAGAAATATTAGAGACTGGTTTCAGTCAAAGACCCAACTACGTCATGGAACAAAGCGATAGATAACTTGATTTCCACCATTATATCCTAAGCATTAAGTTAGCCGGAGCATGATTATACAGTATAGGGCGTCTAACTATTGCCCAAGTAATTTTCGTCTAGGTCTTAGGGACATAGAAAAATAGACCAAGATCTCTAACATTCTAAACTATTTCTTATGCGCATAAAAAAAAGTCAGAAACTTTGACATACTAAACTAAGTCATATGGACCTAGAAACAAAGAGTAGGAAATCTATCAAATATTACTATTACAAATACTCATAGTGACAGACGTAGCTACATCTGAGACAAGGAGGAGAGACCAACACCTCGCACATCGTGATCACCAGTAGCTTAGTTTGTAAATCCTTGCTTCACGTCCATGCTATTCCTCCGACGAATCGTTATAATTCGCATTCGCGAAGTTTCTGAAACAAAGAAAAACATATTATTACTATTGGTGGAGGGAAAAAGTACTTTGGAAAACCGAATAAGGGTTTTTAGAGCTACGTACAGAGACACTACTTTATGGAGGGCTGGATGAGAGCCTCCCAAACCACTGTTGATACATTTCGCTTATCCGAGCAGGGCTTTGGGACGTTGATGGCACCCTCCAGGGTCGATGACGTAGTTCCCAAGCCCCTGGATAAGAGGATTGGTGGCACCGGGAAGTCAGTCGTAGAAATACTGTGCCAGCTTCCGGAAGTGGTCTTTGACGGTAGGCATATCCAGGTCGCGATGCAGTCTCTCACTCCGGACATACCAAGGTGCGCCCACAATGATCCTCAGACACACGCTCTGGAACGCCTGCATCCTCCTCATATACGTGTTCACAAAGTGGCCCCAAGCGTGACACGCATAGTCGAGGATCGGTCTGAGCAACTGCTTGTACAGCGTCAGACCGTTCCTTGTTGACAAGCCGCCACGCCTGTTAAGCAGTGATCCTAGGATTCCCAGCCTTTTCCTCAACTTGTTAAGTCTCTCGTTACAATTTTGTCTCCAGGTCAGTTTAGTGTCCAGAGTAAGTCCCAGGTACTTAACACTGTTCGCCCATCTGATATGCTCTTCGAACAGCCGGAGTGGATCCGGCCTGTAGAACTTTCTTTTACATGTGAAGAGCACTGGGTGCTCTTCTCCACGTTAGTACTTGCTCTCCAAGTGGTCAACCACCCTTCCAGCTGCGTCTGGAGTCGCCTCTTCATCAGCTGCCCTTACCACGACTCCGCTACTAGAGCTATATCGTCTGCAACAAGTGCCAACTTGGTGTCTGAGGATTTTGGAATGTCGTTCATATACAAACTGAAGAGCACCGGGCCAACGAGGGAACCCTGCGGCACTCCAGCCCGGATGTTTTTCTGACTTGGGAAGTGGCGTTCCCAAAGGTAGTGGAGAAGGTGCGGTGGGATAGATAAGATTGTACAACCTTAACTAGGTAGAAGGGTAGGTTCAGGGAGAGGAGCTTGAAAAGGAGACCTTCGTGCAAAACACGGTCGAATGCCTTTGCCACGTTGAGAAAGACAGCACCATCCCCTCAGCCTGTTGATGTTGAAGTTCCTCGTGACCTTCCCCACGAGCTGGACGAGTTGGTGAGACGTAACGTGTCCCGCCCGAAAGCCGAACTGTTCGTCCACCAAGATGCCAACCTCGCGAACATGTCGGGTCAGTCTTGTCAGTAGAAGTATCTCGAACAACTTGCCCAAACAGTCGAGCAAGCTAATCGGTTGGTAATATGAAACTAGGGCCAGGTCCTTACCCGGTTTATGAAAGCAGAGGACGTTGGAGTGTTTCCAGAGCTCGGGGAAGTGATCTCAGGAACAGGACGGCGTTGAATAACTCCACGAGGAAGTTAATCGCCTCCAAGGGCAGCTTTCTGAGGACCGCGTTATTGATACCATCACGTCCGGGGGCCTTGTTTAGTCTTAAAGCGGCTAACGCCCTCGACATTTCTGTTAGCCCCGTGGGTTCGGGTTCATTCAAGGGTCTGTACGAGACCGCACCGATGACCTGAGCCACGTGGGCAAAGTGCACTGGGTCTGATGGATCGTCAGTCGGTACAAATTGCTCCTCTAAGTGCTCAGTGAGAGCATCGGCCTTCTCCTGATCGGAGTTGGCCACCCCGTTACGACCCACAATAGGTGGTCTTGGTGAGGGGACCCGCATCAAGTTCCTCGTCATGCACCATAGAGACCTGTTCTGCACGCACAGGCTCTCAATCTTGTCCTCCCAGACACTATTCCGGTATTCTCTCGGACCATCTCGTGAACCGCATGGACTTTGCGGCTCCAGTTGGCCTTGTCTACCGGGTCTATCAAGATTTGCCAAGTCTTCCTCAGCCGATTTTTCTCCTGGATGTGCCTGAGGATAGAATCGGGCAAAGAAGCCTGTGGCGCCCTCTTAGGACGGTACCTCGGCGTCGAAGCTTCGAGTGACCCTTTGATGGCGGAAGTTATTAATTACGCACCACGATCGATTTCTGCTGCTGTTCGAAAGATAGGGGTGGATCCTAACCTCCCTCTCAACACATTCGTGAACCTGTCCCAATCAATGCATTTAAGGTTGGGTTTTTTGGAGGGGTCTATGAAGGACACTGCGCGTCCCAGGTTCACAAGAACGGGGTTGTGATCCGAGTCTAGCCCAGCTAGAGACTTCAGCACTAACCCCCTTCTGATCCCTCTGGAGACAACGAATTCTAGGACATCCGGAAAACCACGTGGATTGAGAGGGAAGTGGGTAGGGGCCGGAGGGCCGGAAGCCACCAGGTCGTGTATATCTATGACGTCACGAAGCAATATGCCTCGAATGAACATAATCCTTGAGCCCCATGAAGGGTGCTTATTGTTGAAGTCACCACCGATTAAAACAGGCATGGTACCTCGAAGCAGCACCTCCATGTGAACCCCTGTAGCCCGGTAGAACCAGTGGTAGGGAGGGAAGTAGATGGAAATGAGTCGCACTGACCGGTAGAGGTCACCAGTTGGGTAGCCGTTGCTTCCATGTGTTGGAGGGGAGGAAGCGAGACAACGTGATGTCCAGGCTCCTCCAAACCAGGATTGCCGTCCCACCCCTTCCCACATACCTCGCTCAGTTACTCCGATGGCAGATGAACTCTGATAACGATAACCTCATTGCGGAGCGCAAGTGGGTTTCTCCCAACAGCATTACATCGACACGATGCTTTACCAGGAAACTTTCAAGCTCAGCCTTCTTCCCCGCGACTCCTTTGGCGTTCCAGAGTGCGACCGTGAGTTTCTTCAGCACTGGTAGTCCTTTATTCCGGCATACTGCCATGAGGGACTAGGTAAATGATGTGCTCCATGATCAGGAAGCCATGGTTACTCCTCGGAGATTCATGGACCTTCCTCAAGAACTTGATGAATAGTCCTATGGATCCGGTCCCGGAATGCACTTGAGAAGCTCAATGCAATTTTTTATCTGTGCGGTATCATCCTCAGGGGTAGTTGTGGGGAGTGGGTTGGTTGTGGGGGTTGCAGGGGTGACAAGGGTAGGAGCTGGGAGTGGTAGAAAAGGTTGGAAAGATGCAAATGGGTAGGGATAGAGGTGCGGGATGTGGGAGGGGAAGTGGTGGGAGTTAAGATTAGGAGAGGAGTGGTCTTGGACGGGTCCTCGACCGAAAAGGAAGAACCGGATGCCACCGGTTCTGGTAGGGTGGCTTTGGCAAGTGCCTCGGCCTGCTGTGGAGGGGTTGGTCTCCCTGACAGGACACTGGCGAAAGATTGCACCAGTGGCTTAGGTGTTGGAGCTGGAGTCACGCTCACCTTCTGCCGCAACGTGCCCCAAGGGCTTCTGGCCTTCACTTAGACCATCTGTCCTCCCTTATTGACCATTAGAGGCCCGCACAGTCCCTGTCTCCCGCAAGGACTTTTACGTGGGACAGCCCCGACACGCTGAGGAGTGGGCTCCTGGGCAGTGCAGGCACTTCGGGGGAGATCGTCTCTCCTCCGGGCACCTGCCCCTCTCGTGGTCACCACCACAAAACCCACACCTAGGATAAGCGCGCCAATCCCTCCGTACATGCCCAAATGAAAACAGTTCTTGCACTGAACCGGGCCGCCCGGAGACTTGTATTTCTCCACCTTGATGCAGAGCCCGCACAGGACTCATATTGAGTACAGCCTTGAGGTATGCTCCCCGGGACTCAGAGAGACAACGAAGTTGGTCAACCGCTGCCTTTCTCCAGTCTTCTGATCCCGTTTCCATTGGGAGAGCATCTGAGTAATGGATTTCACGGAGAAACCCATCTCCAGCAGCTCTTCCTGAATGTCGCCGGGGTTTGTCCATGTCAGGAGGCCCTTCACCATGACCCTGAACAGTCACTCCCATCCCAGCTCGTAGGACTAATGCTGGATCCCCAAGCTCGGCAAGAACTTCTGGAGGGTGCAGTAATCTTCCTCCGACCCACACTGGAGACGCACTCGATCCTCCGGATGCCTGACAACCTCTACAGGCTCTTTAACTTTGGATTGGATGGCCCTCGCCGCCTTGGAGTAGTCCTCCACATCACACAAGATGATGGGAGGGATCTTCCTCTTGGCTTTGTGAGCCGGCCCAGAACCATTATTACCAGGCTGGGGTGAGGCACGGCTTGCGTTAATACCCTTAGGTTTCCGCCGCTTCCCACCTTTGCCCAACGCTAGCGCACCCTGGCCCGTGCCACCGTTGTCTTCGCTCTCATCACCATAGATAGCGCCTAAATGGTTAGGGTTGCCGGCCTCACACCTTCGGCGGAGACTTACGGTCTGAAATCCCCCAGGCTCATCATCAGACTCCTGGCTTGACTCATCACGCATTAACAGGAGGTCTGGTCCTGAATACAGTCCCTCCACGTCCACGGAATCGCACGAGCTGTCGACACGCGCGAAGCGTGTGACCCGGTCTTCCAAGTTTGAAGAAAATTCAGACGGTTGTTTCTTTCCTACCGACACCCCTTGGCGGGAGGTGTCGGAGTTGACGCGGATTTTTGAGGCCCTTGCATTAAAGCCTGCGTCAGTACTGCTTGCAGCGGTCTTTACCGGCGAAAGATGGCTAGACTCCCCCTGGTCAGGGCTTCCGTTGGTACCATTAGGTTTCCACCCATCGTTCTGGTGGGAGCTTTTGACATTCTTCCCGGTTTGCGGGCTGTTGGCCCTGAAAAAGGCCTCTAGTAATTTTTGGCCATCAGCGGCACAATCGCCTTTTGTAGTTGGAGGGGCCCCGCTGGACTCGTCCACATCGGCATTGCTGCCGACGCTTTGTAGGATGCCGGCACTGACCAACGAGATGAGACCCGAGGGTGCACTACTGGATGCCCCGGTGGATCCGTCAGCAGCACGCGTGCCTCCGGTAGTTGGAGAGTCCCCGCTGACTTCACCCTGGCCATCTGCTCCCACATTGTCAGTAATTAGTGAGGTCACGCTGGCCTTCATGTTGGCCCTAGAAAGGGCTGATTCGTCACCAGAAGGTGACTCTCGCTGGGTGCGGTCAGTGGCACGCTCAACTCCGGTAGTTGAAGGGGCCCCGCTACCTTCCCCCGCTAGGCTGGATCTCGTGCCCACCTCCTTAATAATTTGGGAGGTAACACCAGCCTTGTTGGCCCTAGAAAGGGCTGATTCGTCGCCCGAAGGCAACTCCCGCTTGCTTCGGCCAGCGGCACGCTTGACTCCGAGAGTTGGAGGTGCCCCGCTGCCTTCAGCCTCCCCTGCAGCTTGTTGCCCCTCAAGAGGGCAGTTACCGCTAAAGCATCAGCCTTCGGGCTTGTGGTGGACCACTTGCCACCCGTTACGAGCTCCTTCCTGGCCGGAGGAGCATTCAGTCCCCGCGAACGTAAACCTTTGACTCCCCCAGCTAGGACAGGCACAAGCCTGCTGCTGACGGTGGATCCGCCGACGCTCGCCGCCAACTTTTTCCCTCTTGGGGCTGGTCACTTCCCGGGCCCGGGATTCTTCGACGCCTCATCACGTGGTATTCTCCTGACCCCGACTCCTTTCTTCTTCTTCACCACGGGTTCCATTGCACTACGTAGATCAGCAGATGCCAAAGATGCTCTGAAGCCAGGAATACGTAAGGGAGGCAGGACGACACCTTGCACACCCATCCAAAAATGTGAAGTGAGGGATGGTTGTTTTATACTAGAAGGACTGACGTATTCGGGAAGGGTGTATCCCAGGAANGTTTGCATAATTGAGCAGAAATACAACTAGCACTAGCAGATGGTGCTGAGCTCAACACAGAGAAGCAACTCTGTCATTTCATCGAAGTGGGGCCAGCGAATAAAATGTACTTTTGTTGAACCTTCAGGAATATTCAGCTGGGGTACTTTCCTCAAGTTTGGGGTTTTTCCAGCAAAATGATTTCACCGTGAGTTAATATCTGCCACACGGTATTAGAATTTATTAGTTCTTGTATTTATCGTGTTAATCATATATATGGTATTTTGAGTGTAAATGTTAAACGAGATGTTTGACACGTTACACGGTTAGTAAGTCGTGGTAAAAAAAATCAATTTTTGTTGTCACAGAGTCTTACTTTCCGAGCAGGTTACACGTATATGAACTAACTACGTTATTATGTCAAGGTTGAAAAAGCTATAATGTAGAGGAAGTGTACCTGAATTTGCGTGCAAGGTGAGTGGAAAACAATTTAGTAAAAGCCACCTACAATACTCTTAACTTCTATTATATCCACAATTTCCTTGTACTCTGCGATCTAATCTATTGCGAGAAGGACGCCTTAGACCATCCAACCACCAAAGTGGGTTATGCATCAATTAGATAAAAGGTAATTAAGAAGAAGGACACGTATTTACATTAGTTCTTTATTAATATAATAATCATTAATAAAAACGCCAACATAATATTGAAACACGCCCAACAACGGGTTTTTTTTACACAGCTTGTACAAGCGAAGACTGTACTTGTTGTGTCTGCTAGCATTCCCTCATCGACTTAATGCGGTCCCTCGAAGCAAAAGTTCGCTCCTTGTAAAGATGATGGTGAATTTAACTAAGTACTGTGAAACAATTCTCCGCTCCCCCTTCACCCCCCCCCCAAAAAAACCCCTCTTCCCCTCTTTTTCCTCCACCGACCGAGTAATTAACAAGCACAGCTAATTACCGGCTCTCATTTAGACGGATTATTAGCTCTGTATATGTCGGAGCTTCGGTGACTAGAGAGAAAGGAGGGGGGGAGGGGGAAGAGAGGATCATGCAAATTTGCCGCAAGAAAGATTCCCCCCACCCACCCCGACCATCCCCCCTAGAACCCCTCAACCCAATCTCCGACTTAACTTCGTACGCGCTTGACGTTGTTTTCGATTCGAGAGAACAAATCTCTTTCGGTTGAGAAACGGACCATCTACTCTTCAAACAAAAGAGAATAAATATAATAATTAATTTTCGGCCCGCTTCGGTGGCCGCGTGGTCTAATGCACTTATTTCGCGGTAGAATAGTCCACCGATGACTGTGAGATCAAGGTTCGAATCCCGGTCAGATGTACTGAGCGTGGTTTTTCCAAAATGATTTTCCACTATTTCTATACGAAAATGCTGGTACACTTCCTCTAGATATAAACTACTTAATCCCCAAATCCTTTAGCGTAATTAGTGCATAAGTGTATAACCTGAATGGGTAGTAAAACGTCGTTCTACATAAAAAATACCCTGCATCATACTGATCGTCTGGACTATGCGTAGGGCAAGATTTAGAACCGGCGAGGTCCCAGCATTAAAAACATTATTTTTTCTTTTCAATGTTTCGACATTATCATTTTAACTTTCTTTTGACCCCCTTTGAGAGAGATAAGTATTGTGATTGTAAAAAAAACACAAAAAACTCGAGAGTTTGATAAATATCGACGGTTCATGACTCTATGAAATCGAAAAAGTTGTTTTCGTAATGCCGTTTATCCGTCTGTCTGGGTTTAGACCTATAGCAGAAGCAATTTTACTGATCGGTCTATAAATTGGTATCTAAAGTTTTCATAAGGTTCCCCCGCGGGGTTTTCCAAATTAGATATCTAAACCGTAAAATTAAGGGAAATTGACTAAAGGCCAAAAAGAGAATAAAAAAACTACTTTCTAAATATTCGCTCTAATAATTTTGATTAAATTTTTTATTTAGGCACTGTTTAACACCGCACACAAAATGGAAAATTTCATTTTTTAAGTGAAAATGACTTAAGTTGAGCAGAAATTTTCAATTTTTATCATATCTCTGGAACTTTTTCAGTTACGAATCATAAATGTAAAGTTGTAATATTGTCAAAAATATCAATTTTTTAAAGTTATTTTGTATATATTTTTATAAAACCAATAGTTTGTGAGATATAGACAAATATTTTTACTTATTTGAAATGTGAAAATGATTTTTATGCTCTTTGTTGAAGTGCTTCTAAAACAAAGTTGGATTTTTTTTCCGCAAATTATACGAGTTTTTAGTAAATATATATATATTTTAAGATAAAAGAGAAAGTCTGTGCAGTGCACCGTACCATTCATTTATCTACATAATTTATCTTTTAAAAGCTCAATGTTAAATATATGTTATTTAAAATAAGGAACTATTACCATCACAGTAAATTATATTTGTATTGAAAAGACATATAATTCGTTTGATTTTAGTTAATAAGGACAGAAAATATCAACACTTTTTTATTGCAAAAGTTTTTTGAAGGCCCTGAGTCGTTAGACTCTATCGTCCCACCTCCCCCGACACCTGGGCCTGAATATAATCCTTTTATCTACGCTAGAGGGGAATGAATGAATTATTTAAGATAAGAAATGTACCCGCATTTGCGTGGAGGGATAGTGAAAACCCCCGTTTAAAGAAAAATTCACCCTGAGAACATACGGCTGGGAATCGATCCATGAACTAGCAGTTACTGAAAATGGAAATATTAGTATTTATATTTATATATAGCTACCTTATTATCTCTCAACCGCAGATTCAGTTTTTGATCTTCCTTTAGCTCACTATTTCAAGTCTGAGTATCTCTTAAACTAATAAAAATGAACTATTTAAAAAAATATTTGATGTTATAAAATAGAATAAAGTGTTTGATCACAATTGTAAATTTTTAGCGTCTCTTTATTTGACCTACCATAGCGCATACTATATTAATAAGTTTACTAATATAATAATATTGATCTAATGCATTTCAGTGACTAATTGCTAAATATAATTACTCTAAAAATATCGATTTTTCATACAAAACTCCTTTAGTTAAAAGGAAGGTCTCGGAATTAACTAATTAAAGAGAGTCCACATGACACAATCGTATGGAAACTAAAACTGTCCATGGCTCTTCTATAGTCGATATATATGGTACTAGACCCTTCCTACCCCTCCACGCATTATTATTTTCAACACACATATTGAAGACTCATCATAGGCTCTACCATAAAATATGAGAGACTATCGACATTTTTATGAGGAATAAATTAAATTTTCAAAATAAAATATAGCCTATGCTACTCGCTGATAATGTAGTTTTATATTGGTGAAAGAATTGTATTATTATTATTATTATTATTATTATTATTACTATTAGCACCGCGTCTTACTACCCGTTCGGGTTATACGCACCAACGCTAATGTGTAATGGTAGGGTGATTGTGAGATGAAATGTAGGACCTACAGTTTAACGTGGAATCCGAACCACGGTGGAGGCCTGGCATTCCCCACATTCACAAGATGTCTTGTCAGAGGTGAAGGAAGGGTTTGGTAATCAGATAAATCTTTGCCGCGATCGAGGATTGAACCCCGGCCGCCAGTACAGAAGTTTGACACCTTACCCCTAGACCGCCAGGTCGCCAAGATTTTTTTTTTAAATCGGTCAAGTAGTTTTTGAGTTTATCTATTACAAACAAACAAACAAAAATTTATCTTTATAATATTAGTGTAGAAAAGGAAGGGCTCAGACTTTTTTACATAAAAAAAATCACATGACCCAATCAAATAAAAAATAGAAAGTTTAAATGGTGTATCTTGTACTCAAATACTAAAAAAAAACAATCCAGAGACACCTCATAACCAATTAAAATATCGCTAAAGATACCAAATTTTCATATAAAACTTCGCAAGGTAAAAGCTTGAGCTCGGATAATACTTACATAAAGAGAGTTCACGTGACACGATCGGATGAAATAAAAGCTGTCCTCTGCTCTTCTATGGGTGACCTGGCGGTCTAGGGGTAAGGTGTTAGACTTCTATGCTGGCGGCCGGGGCTCAATCCTCGGTCCAGGCACAGATTTATCTGATTACCAAACCCTTCCTTCACCTCTGACAAGACATGTGGGGAATACCAGGCCTCCACCGTGGTTCGGATTCCACGTTAAACGGTAGGTCCTCCATTTAATCTCACAATCACCCTACCATAACACATTAGCGTAAGTGCGTATAATCCGAACGAGTAGTAAGACGTGGTGCTAATAATCTATTCTATGCTCTACATACCTTTTCTCACGTCCCCTACACCCCCACCTTAAACCGCCACTAATAAAATAACTACGATAATTGGAGAATACAGTGTTATTGCTCTAAGTATTATGTTATCTGTTACCATAGCAACGGGTATTGGTAGGGGGTGAATGTCTGATTGCTGGGACGGTGGAGGAGAAGGGTTACGAGGTTTTTAATGTGCGTTCGTGTGTGTTTGTGTGTCTATGTTGACTCTCTATTGAAAACATCATCGTACATCGAGGGGTGAAAAACAACCCTGCCAAAGGGTTAATTCGTTTCAGATTGGTCTCCAGCTGAATGGTGTGTTTGCGCTCGTCTTGATTCATTTGTCAACTTTGAAGTTTTTCATTATTCCAATAAAGTCTTTATTTTTTTTATGGATCTAATTTGGTTTATAACTATATAGTTTAACACTTTACAAATTTAAATTTTTGTTTTAGAATAAGCACAATTTAAATAAAATGAACTCTTTGAAAAATGTTTAATCTTCTTCTTCTATCTTAACAAAATTAAGAGTTTATGTATCGGTGTGCCAGACTTTATTGGGTGTTGCGAGAAATCTATAGCACTCAAAGGTTTGAAATTTAAAATTTGAATATGATTGTTTAAAACAAACAAAAATTGTATCGGAAGAAATTAAAATAAAGAGATTTTCTTTCTGTCTAAATGACCAAATAAAAGCGTTGACAGGGGTATCGCTGGGTATTTCTGTTAGTATAAAATCAGTGAATAACAGTTGAGTCACGGGACCCATTGTCCCAAACGTTCATAGTCTAGTTGGGTCACGATCACTGGCCAGGAGGATTATAACAGATAATAGACCTGCGGGTAGTTGTGACTTTGGCCCTACCAATATTTTTGCCCTATAATAGGTTAGGCTTGTTTAGGTTAGGTTAGGTTAGGTTAGCATTTTGTTGTTTCTTACTCTCCATCACTTGTTGTTTTTCGCTCAACTTGAGACAACATTCACAATCATCCTAAGTGGAGCGCCACAACAGCCGAGGCAGAGTTAGTACATCAGTACGCCTTGCTTACAATTCACAAGAAGGAATTCGTTTGCCCAACTGTAATGTGGGATTAACGCTAAACCCTTAAACCTAGGTCATAAAAGGTATACGTGTCCCAGTTATAATGCACCCTATAAAATATATTCAAACTTTTTTTTCTAAACAAAATTATTTTAATCTTACGCGTTACACTCATCAGTGGTCGAATGTATTTTGCGTCATTCTTTCAATAGACTGGACTACAGGTGTTGGAGATCACGTGGTTTGAACCTCGGTCCGCTGTACTGAGGATGGTTTAAATTTTAGTCACGCCAATGGAATAGGTATGATGTAGATACATTTTAAAGCAAAGTTATTAGAATAATTGGTAAAGGATAGATTGGAAGATTATTTAGGATAATCTACCCTCAGTAGAAACAACCTGGATTCAAACGCCGATCTCTTAAATGCCGGAAAATCAAACCAAATAGGTCCTGATAATTATTCTGCGTGCCTCATGGATGAGGCTCTGACCAAGCTACAGTAGCTCCATGACTTCTTTGGTACTGACTGACAGCTCACAGCTTTTAAAAGTTATCAGACCAAATTATGTATCCCTACGTCGAACCATGTGATCTGCAAAAACATGAGTTTAACAGCTGTCACTTCTGAAAGTCAGAATTTAGGTACATACCTAGATGTTGACTGTCAGAAGTCAGCTGTGAGCTGTCAGTCAGCACCAAAGAAGCCATGGGGCTACTGTAAGACTGCTTAGGAAGCGTGTATTAAAGCCCGTCTCACAGCTGATTAACCGGATAGTTAGAAAGAATACTACGCTTAGACCAGAAAACTTGTCGAAATGGTATTTCCTTCATCCTAGGAATCAATTTATTAGTTTACTTCTTACTTACTGTATGGCTTAGGAACTAGTTGGTTCATTGCTATACTTACGTAAGTACTCCACCTATTCCTATCTTGAGCTAATTCTTTCCAGTCTACCTCAATACACCTTATCCCTAGCTTGAGCTAGTTATATCCAGTCCACCTCATTACACCCTATCCCTATCTTGAGCTATTTATATCCAGTCCACCTCATTACAACTTATCCCTATCTTGAGCTATTTATATCCAGTCCACCTCATTACAACTTATCCCTATCTTGAGCTAGTTCTATCCAGTCCACCTCATTACAACTTATCCCTATCTTGAGCTAGTTCTATCCAGTCCCCCTCATTACACCCTATCCCTATCTTGAGCTAATTATATCCAGTCTACCTGCTTACATCCTATCTCTATCTTGAGCTAGTTCTATCCAGTAACCATTATTACACCCTATCCCTATCTTGAGCTAGTTCTATCCAGTCACCATTATTACACCCTATCCCTATCTTGAGCTAGTTCTATCCAGTCCCCCTCATTACACCCATATCCCTATCTTGAGCTAATTATATCCAGTCTACCTGCTTACATCCTATCCCTATCTTGAGCTAGTTCTATACAGTTAACACTAAGTCAAAGTTTCCTGAACTTATTTTTGTACTAATCCTCGGTACTCGATAACGAGAGTAAAACGCTCGTCTTGTTTCAGGGAAAGAGCTGACGTACCAGGGGGACGACCTGGACGATGCCTCGAGCAACCGCGAGGAGCTAGGCAGTGACATCAGCGACGACCGGGACGGCAAGAGCACATCCAGCGGTGGCGTAGGAGGGGGCAGCTCCAAGAAGAAAAAGTCCTCCGGTGGTCAGGGTGGCGGCGACAAGAGTGGCGGAGGCAACGGAGGGGGTGGTGGAGGTGGGGGTGGAGGCGGCAAGCCCCGAAGGGCCCGCACGGCCTTCACTTACGAGCAGCTAGTCGCCTTGGAGAACAAGTTCAAGACGACGAGGTACCTCTCCGTTTGCGAGAGGCTGAACCTCGCCCTGTCCCTGTCGCTGACAGAGACACAGGTGAAGATCTGGTTCCAGAACAGAAGGACCAAGTGGAAGAAGCAGAACCCAGGGATGGACGTGAATAGTCCGACGGTTCCGCCCCCTCCTGGCCCACCGGGGCCTCCTTTCCCCGGCTCATACGCGCACCACCAGCACGCGGCGGGACTGCTGTACTCGGCGGCCCATCACGTGCCCTACCCGTACCCACTAGGGCCGGGGGGTGGCCCCGGGGGTCAAGGGTACACCGGGCATCCCTACTTTCACCATCTGACCAACCACCACTCTTTGGGTCACTCCTCGTGAGGAGGGCTGTGAGCTTCCGCTGTCGCCGCTTGAATTACAATATTCTTCTTATAAGAGACAGCTGAGACTCCTCCCACGAACTGAGTCTTCTTAGAAGTGACAGCTGAGATTCTTCTTGGAAGAGACAGCTGAGACTCCTCCCACGAACTGAGACTCTTCTTGGAAGAGACAGCTGAGACTCCTCCCACGAACTGAGATTCTTCTTGGAAGTGACAGCTGAGATTCTTCTTGAAAGAGACAGCTGAGACTCCTCCCACGAACTGAGATTCTTCTTGGAAGAGACAGCTGAGACTCTTCTCGTGAACTGAAATCATACTCAAAGAAAAATTGTTTCAACGTATATCCACACCAAAAAAATTCCAAAGTCGATACGCTCTTACAAAATATGTGTTTATAACGTGAGCCCATGAGAAACTTTACTGTCCCAAAAATGATTTGTAATTGGTTCTTGAAGACCCGCATGAACCATTGGTTACATTTCCAAGTGCGTTTCAAGTCTGGACACAGACACTTGTATGTGAAGTGATTACTAACTGTAGGTTCACTCGTTCGCCGAAAAAACAACAACAGAAACATAATCATGTGACGATCTGCAAACCAAACACGAGATTCCACCCTCATTGACATGAGCTGATCTGCGTGATTTGAAATAACCTCAACTTTCCTTTTACTGCTCGACAATATCAGCTTGAAAGATTCAATCTAATTTAAAAACCAATGACTCAATCAGTACGCACGCGTCTAACAAAGATACTTACTATCACCAATTGTTTCCAGCCTGTGGCAGGGTCAGTTCAGTAAAATTCTTCCATCTTTCATTGTCCTTCCAACATTCTTCTTCCTTTAATTGCTTCCATTCTTATATTCTTCCTTGCACACGTTCTGTTATCTGCTCCTTCCATTTATTTCTTGGCCTCCCTTGTGGTATTTTCCCTAAATACTTTATTTCTATAATTCTCTTTGGCATCCTCTCCTTTTCAATCTCCATTATATGCCCATACCACCTCAGTCTTTCTTCCTCTACTATCTCATGTACTCCTTGTTGCGCCACTCTTTTCCGGATAACTTCATTCCTAATCTTGTTTCTCCCCATGACAGGTAGCATGTTCCTTACATACTTCATTCCCATGGCCTCCACTTTCCTAGTCTCTCTTACATTCATTGTCCATATTTCTGCTGCATATATGATTATGGGTACAAAGTAAGCCTTTTACAACACTTCTTTACACTTAAAGGGAACTTCTCTTCTCCACAGAAGATCTCTTACACACTTATAGCACAACTCTTCCTGCTGTCCTCTTCTGATTAGATCCTTTTTACTTCCTTTGTTAGCCTCAATCACGCTTCCAATATAGATTATGTGCTGTACTTTCCTCAGAAAAAAGCTACTGTAGTTGTGAAATGATTTGGACCAACTCGTCAAATGGAAAGCATATGTCTCGTTCCTATTCTGTTTGGATTTGTCTCACGATATGGCACAATAATTTGAAAATATACATCGTGATATCATTCTTATATATATATGTCGGTAATCAGCTGCTTCTAGTTTATGTTCCAAAGCATAATGGGCCAACCGGTGCGCACGAATTGCAGAAAAACTAATCCGTGCTCTGTAATATCCTACTTGAACTGCGGAATAAAAATTCTAGGCCAAGTATGGGTCATAATCTTACACTGAACCGGAGAATTAAAAAAAATATCCAAGCAAATAAATTGTCGGTGAGACAGGAAAGAGTATATGGTAACATATTTATACAACAAAAGAAGCGCAAATAAGTGATAGAAAAACGCATAAATTCAAGCTTCACAAAGTAAAGTCTAGGTTTAGTTTTCATTCATAGAAATTATTGTCAACCTCGGTAGTCTTGGTGTAAAATGCTTCGCCTCAGGATCAGATGTCCGTGGATTCAAACCAAGTTGGGTTCAACTGTTGTTGTTTTTTTTTGAGCGAGGAAAATCCTTAACACAACCTCCTTTGAAGGGGAAGTAAATCCGTCGGTCCAATGTCAATTGTGGCACGTGAAAGAACCCTGGGGAGTATGTGAAAATAACTTTCCCAGCAAAATTGTTAGGACCTTTTGCTCTCGCTCATAGAAATTCTCGTGTGCTGATATAGGGAACGTTAAATACCTCAAATCAATAAATAAAAATGTTTTTTATGATAAAATATTCTTCACTCACCATTTTATTGCACTTGTAAAATTCAAGTAAAGTTGCAGTTAAATGGCTTAAATCTGACATTGGCCCAACTTGAAAATTCTCTGCAGTTCAGCGGTAGTAATTCGAGACGCTACATAGATACATGCTAACGATCATGCTTTATTCTGCAATTCGAGTGCGCCCGGGTCAACAAACATACGTTTCTGCTAGCGCGTGGTTTGCTCTGAACGTGTGAATCAAGCTTTATACTTGAAGGTTGACGACTGGGCTGCTGGACTCACACATAAAGATACGATATGTCTATGCTATGCTACGCTACGTTATGCTGTGCGACTTTTTACTTGAAGGTTGACGACTGGGCTGCTGGACTCACACATAAAGATACGCTACGCTATGCTATGCTATGCTATTCTACGTTATGCTGTGCGACTTTTATCTCGTGTGTTTCACACAGTGAGCTGTACTACGCTATACTTTGGAAGGCATATGGCCAGTTTCATAGTCAAATTTAGTACGCCTCAAGTGCGGCGCTACACTAAATACAAGACGACACCTACCTAAACTTGAATGGAATGGGCCGTTCTCACATAGGAAACTGGCCCATTCCATTCTGGTCTAGGTAGGTGTCGTCATGTACTTAGTGTAGCGCCGCACTTGAGGCGTACTAAATCTGACTATGAAACTGGCCCTTAGTAGAGTATTTAAAGTATTCAAGACAACATGGCTTTTTGTGGCTTTGTCCGTTGGAATCGCCCAGTCCGCGATTTAGCTCCCATAGCGTAACTTAGCACGGCGTAGCATAACACAGCATAGCGTGATGTATGAACGTGTTCGTTAAAATACTTGTCTAACGATCTTAAAAGATATTATAGGGCAGCAAAGCATAGCATAGCATAGCGTTATAGCTGTTATCCCCTTCTCCCTGGTCAAAAACAGTATAAAATTAAAACACGAGGTTTTCCCTAATGTTATCGATTCTTACAAAGAAAAACTAAATATATTTTCAGCATGGACATTACAATAATTAAATAATTTGGAACTCTTAACATTGCATACCTATAAAGACATAATAATTCCAGTGTGAATCTAGAAACCTTTCATGTAAGCCAGGGGTCTTCAATCCGTGCGTGGCCCACCGACCACCTACGGCCCGCTGTAACGTTTTTTTTGCGGCCCGTATGCTCATGAAAAATATAAAATTATTTCAAGAAGAAAAATGACAGCTACAGATTTATATTTGACATAATAAAATAAATACGTATTTTAAGTTATTTTATAAACAATTTTTGATATATACGTGAAGAATAAGTTGCGTTTTTATACAAATTCACTTTAAACCTGCTCTTGTAGACAAGAGAGAACGTACTATTTCATGTGCGCTCGGACATAGTCGGGTGTGTTCGAGTATATTCGGTAGTGTTCGAGCATAGTCGGAAGTATTCGAACAAAGTCGGGAGTGTTCTAGCATAGTTGGTAGTGTTCGAGCATAGTCGGAAGTGTTCGAACAAAGTCGGGAGTGTTCGAGCATAGTCGGGAGTGTTCGAGCATAGTCTGAAGTGTTTGAGCATAGTCGGGAAGGTTCTAGCATAGTCGGAAGTTTTCGAACAAAGTCGGCAGTGTTCGGGTTTGCTCATCACCGTTGTGAAACTCGGTACGACCAAAGAAAAAAATAATATATTAATTTTTCCACCCGAATATTGTCAGTACAATATAGCGGCCCGTGAGCCAACAAGAGACAAAAACTTTGGTCTTTTGGTCTTAAAAGGTTGAAGACCCCTGGTACAGACCTTAATGTATATTTTTGGACAGTATTAAGACTACTTGTTTTGTTTGAAAAATTAATTTTATTTCGTGTTAGTTATTTGATTCCATCCATTTTCTTATTAGTTTTTTGTATTTGGCTACAGTATGTCCCTATTATGACAGAATGGAGATTTGTGCACAGTGCTTATCTGTGAAGCCATTCTGAGATGTTCAAGAAACGGCCTTTTCAATGAAGTTTTTATACAAATATAATTTAATATTTCAACAATGTTCAGTATTAGGAACTTCTATTAACTCTTTTATCTCCAATAATGTTTAATCATAAATTATCCACACCAAAAAAATTCCAAAGTCGATACGCTCTTACAAAATATGTGTTTATAACGTGAGCCCATGAGAAACTTTACTGTCCCAAAAATGATTTGTAATTGGTTCGTGTAAATCTAAGATTTCTAGCCGACTGCATCACAGAGTTGATAGGTATGTGATGCAAATTCTCAAGGTCGTACCTATTTTAATAACCATGGCAAGAAGTTATTTGACTTAACCTAAGGTTTTCATTGGAGATCCTATCTTAAAAATTACAATTGTACAGATAGTGGTCGTGTTTTTTTTTATCTAGTCCTAATCTAACTATCCTTTCAGGTTGGCTTCCTTCACTATCAATTACTTTACATCAACTGTACAGTGTTTCTACACTGTCTTATTAGACAATTTAGTAGATAGGATTTTTCGGCACTATTTTTGTCTATCCAGTATTAATTTGATCAATCATACGTATCACTCAATTTGTTAATTAGCTATTAGGAGTGTGTGCATTGACTTCATGCAGAGAATCAACAGACTGATTGAGATAAAAAGGTTTACGTGTGCAAACTCAAGTCAGGTCCTAATTAACAATATTAATTAAATCTCTCTTTAGTTTGACCAAATGTTTGTAATAAAATGTTAACTTTGTTAAATTAAGAAAGTCAAGGTTTAATGACACACTAATTGAATCGACCAAATACATCTTCGATTCCAAACATAACAAATAGATCTACAATTTATTTATTTTCAAGTGACTCGACATATGAATATATTAAACCTATCGATAACTCAGAAATAAAATAAAATAAATTGAAAAACGAGCTTTTTATGAAAGTGAGTTTTATTTAAAAATACTAGATGCTATTCTTTTAAAAACAATTGTGATGATTTAAAAAAAGGTGTAAATAGCTAAGACAAAGTGGATATTTATTTATTTTATTTACAATACAAAGAAAGAAACTGTGGTGAAAACTTAATTAAATCATTGTTACGCAAAGTGATGTGATTAAAACGGTATTATTTTAAATCGTAATAATTAAAACAATTATAGAAGTGTCTGTATTATTTCAATATAATTTCCTTCCTAATTAGATAGAAAAATATTAATGTTTATACATTCCTTTAGGCCAACTTTTATTTAAATCATTCACTGACAACTAAACTAAAGGCGAGACATATATCCAATGAAAAATTTAACTGGGAATAAATGTTATTTTGTAATTAGTAATATTTAGAGGAGATTTAAATCTTTTTATATATAGTTTTAGCCCATTTTAACAAAGTGTATCAAAGCTGAAAGTTATATAATACTTGTAATAGAAAAAGCAAATAACTAATCACTATTTCCGCATATCAGAAACACAGTTAACGGCGACTCAAGGTTGGCATGTATGTTAACACGTGTACAGTCTAATTTTCATAGAAAGAACCTTATCTGATAGCTATAAAAGCTGCTAGATATATTTTAACTTATTCATATGCCAAGTAATGTAATCTGGAGATATCACTTTTGATGGATATTATCAATACTAATGAGATAACTATAATAAAATGTTATCAATGTTGACAAGAATAAAAGTATGTTTGTGTTTTATAAGAGGGTGTTTGATATAAATTGTAACCGTACACGGGCGTCATTAGTCGTAGTAGCAGGGGGAATCCCACCTACTCGAATAATATCATCAAATGGAGCATTCTTGGTATCGTAAAAAAACAAGTGTTTTATTTTAAAATAAAATAAAGTTAATATGTTTTAAGAGATGGATACATAATTAGGGTAGGTAACTTAGTTATATGACATATAGAATGAATTCCCTTATTATATTATTCTTATTGTTTGGATATCCCCTGGTTCAGTCCGTAGCTCGATCCCCAGCCTGACCGAAATATGTATAATTAGTGAACTTGGGAGTTTCCACTTTCACAATGATGAATTAATGATCCGGAGGCTGGATGTGGTGTCTATTATATATTTAAATTCGTTTCTAAGTCATGTGCTGATACAATCAGTAGTTTCAAAATGTGCAGGTTAAATATCTCAATTTTTTTTAAAATGTTATTCAGATGTTACCAAAATATTTTTAAAGATAAAAGAGGTTCTTCTCTCACACTCATCCAAAACACCAGTTTGTCATGACCATGGCTACCGATTAACCGAGGATAAAGCACCAGTTTGTCATGACCATGACTACTAATTAACCTAGGATAAAGCACCAGTTTGTCATGACCATGGCTACCGATTAACCGAGGATAAAGCACCAGTTTGTCATGACCATGACTACTAATTAACCGAGGATAAAGCACCAGTTTGTCATGACCGTGGCTACCGATTAACCGAGGATAAAGCACCTAGTTTGTCATGACCATGACTACTAATTAACCGAGGATAAAGCACCAGTTTGTCATGACCATGGCTACCGATTAACCGAGGATAAAGAACCAGTTTGTCATGACCATGGCTACCGATTAACCGAGGATAAAGCACCAGTTTGTCATGACTATGACTACTAATTAACCGAGGATAAAGCACCAGTTTGTCATGACCATGACTACTAATTAACCGAGGATAAAGCACCAGTTTGTCATGATCATGACTACTAATTAACCGAGGATAAAGCACCAGTTTTTCATGACCATGACTACCGATAAACCAACGATAAAACACGTCCATCGCAAACTCTGCTGTGAACAATTAGTAATTAATGGATTACCTCGAGTAAGTAACTAAACTTGGATACAGGCGCGGATTCAAGGGGGGCGTCAAAGGGTCAGTTGACCCCCCCCCCTCTCACGTGTGAAAGTTAGAAAACTAATACAAAAAACTAAATGAAAGTTCAAATTTTAGAAAGAAAATACAACATAGATACATTAACCAATTGTTTATCTTTTTTTACGCGCAGATACCTCTTAATTAGGGTCCACGCGTTCGTTATTCTTCACGTTTATTCAATTTTTGATATGACTCACGCAAGTTTGGAAAAAATATTCGTTTTAATGTAAGAATATTTGTCGTGCATAGCGGGTAACAAACATTGTTCCGCATAGAGATGGTAGGAAGACTAATAATCGCCTTAGAACAGTTCGTTCACTAATATAAGTCATTCGCGAGCTAAGTTTACCTGGATGACAGTTCTAAATGTTACTTGAAGTTATCCCTAATATATCACTACACCAACATCTGACATCTATAACTTTGGATGACTGTAATTAAAACAGATGGTAATATATTAATGTGATAGTTAACCACAGCAATTTAGGCCAATATTATTTATATATTTATTTGATGAAGAACACAAAGTTTATTTATCGTTTTATTCCACTTAAACAAATTGATATTCACACCACTTTCACAAAAACTTCTAACAAACATAGCTTCAAAATGGCGACCGGCGAATTTAAACCATTTAATTGAACATCACGGTAAACAAGTTGTTTACAATGATGCGGACACGCAGTTGATGAACATATTTTATTCAGTTATATATTTAAAAATACGATAAAATAATCATAAAATCATTTATTGTATGTAAAAAAATGACAAAAATTTCTCTTTTCCAAGTAAATACGATGCCTGTATTAAAAGGTATTGATGTATGCACTTTATTACACAAAATCAGTAACGTTCCAAAACGAAAAATAAGTACTTTTAATTATGTTTGAAATATTGTTTCGAGTTGGATAAAAAGAAATTATTAAAAAAAATGAAATAGTATGAGAAAACTTTAGTTTACGTTATTTTAAATGTAATATATAATAGGTAATTAAAGATATTTACATTTATAACAAAACAGTGATCTTTTACAAGTGTTGGCAACCCGAAACCTAAACCTATGATTTTCGAACTGTCATCCAGGTAAAAACCTATCGTGAATGGAATATACCAAATACAGAGTATGTGTGAAGAGAATAGCGATGGAACTGTGAGGGACTCTGACCCCCTGAAATAACAATCCCCCCTCCCCCCAGATATATTTCAAGTTATCTGATATTATCAAATATGAAGCTGAAAGATGGCCTTAAATCAGACTCCAAATGATTTTTAGTTGCATTCTATTGTCAAAAATTTGTTGGAAAATACCGCATCAAATATCTATTAGACTAGAGGAATTTAACTGGTGGAAAAAGTTAGAAGAGGACATCTCTAAATAGCTTCCAGGGTCATCCAAATTTTAAAAATGTTTGGAGGAGGACAGCTCCAAATAGCTTCTAGATTTGTGCCATTTTGAAGAATTTTATATTTTGACTTCAAATTGAAATATCTCCTATAATAATTCTAATTGAATTTGAAGTCGATATTTTTCCTTCGTGATCAAGTTATACAAAACACAAAATAATACTATCCTCAATAGTATATTATATTCACAGAGAATAGTTGTGGTTTACGAGGTTTAAGACGTCAGTCTCACAATATATAAACACTTAAAACAAAATACGACCTAATCATTCGATCATTGCTTAGAATATTAAATTCAAATCACTTGAGATGAGCTATTTTAAATGAGAAACCTTCCAAGCAGCTTCCATATTGAAATAGATAACCAGATTTAAAAACTATGTTTTGTAAATTCATTGTTTGACCTACGTTCAAAGAACGTTGCTTCCAATTTTGGTTTTGTATGCGTGGCATTACTGACGGGGAAGGACATGGCATCCAGTTAGGTCGCCTGTATTTAGACTATTTGCCATTCTGGTTTCACAGGGTACACCTATGTAGGTTGTCTACGCGTCGTACCCGCAATGAGATGATGTGAGGACAGTGAATATAAATCTGTGTAGCCAATGAGAGTCTTAACCTAACTTAACCCTAATTTACCAACCCCTATCGTCCATTGGTATAATACCCCTTAAGATAAAAAAAAACCAAAGTATCAGCTGGGAATTGAACCCATGACCCTTATTTTCGTAGTCAGGTGCACTGACCGCTATATAATGGGTCCGGATACCAAATTATGTTAAATTTGACCCATGAATTTGATAGATATCATGGAACAAACTTCCGGACAGACAGACGAAATGCCAAATGGGGAAGTTAAAACAGGACCTCACCTCTCTTGTCCAACTAAAACACTTTAAACATCGAGTACAAATAACTCGAACAGAAATAATGTTGTTCACAACGAATGGTTTAAATTGTTTCTTGGTTGGTTGATTTACTCGTTAGGTAAATGAATTTCCCTGCGGCTGATTGATTAGGTAGAGCAATTAATTGGCATAATTTAATAGACGATCAATTATTTTAATTAAATCAGCTAGCTTCGCAGTCGATTAGAACAGCGTGTTTCACATATGCGTCAGTTTAGCTCATTATACAAAGTGGATGTTTCAATCAAAGAATACCGTTGCCGGTCGAAAAAAAAAACCTATGTAATTTAAAACAGTTTAATACTGTTACGTTTAGATAACTGAATGTTTTTTTTAATGTTTTATCTTTTGTTTTCCACGTCTAACTACCCAACCAAAATATTCCCATATTAACACTAAGGTTATATCACTTTTAAAATATATAGTAAGTAAAACTATAAGCAGACTCCAGAATATTCAATTGGTTACTATAATAATATTGCGCGTCTGGGCTACATATTTCGTAGCCTGGCAGTGGAAAAATTATCCAGTACTGATGTACCGTTGCCCAGGGGACTCCCCGGATGTACTAATCGTACATACTTTCCGTGGAGGATATTTCCATGTCCCGATAAGATGAGATGATGGTGATAGTGAGTATGAGGGTGATAGTGAGTATGAGGGTGATAGCGAGTATGAGGGTGATAGTGAGTATGAGGGTGATAGTGAGTATGAGGGTGATAGCGAGTATGAGGGTGATAGCGAGTATGAGGGTGATAGTGAGTATGAGGGTGATAGCGAGTATGAGGGTGATAGCGAGTATGAGGAAGATAGCGAGTATGAGGGTTGCTAGCGAGTATGAGGAAGATAGCGAGTATGAGGGTTGATAGTGAGTATGAGGGTGATAGCGAGTATGAGGAAGATAGCGAGTATGAGGGTTGATAGCGAGTATGAGGGTGATAGCGAGTATGAGGGTTGATAGCGAGTATGAGGAAGATAGTGAGTATGAGGGTTGATAGTGAGTATGAGGGTGATAGCAAGTATGAGGAAGATAGCGAGTATGAGGGTTGATAGCGAGTATGAGGGTTGATAGCGAGTATGAGGGTGATAGCGAGTATGATGAAGATAGCGAGTATGAGGGTTGATAGCGAGTATGAGGAAGATAGCGAGTATGAGGGTTGATAGCGAGTATGAGGGTGATAGCGAGTATGAGGAAGATAGCGAGTATGAGGGTTGATAGCGAGTATGAGGAAGATAGCGAGTATGAGGGGTGATAGTGAGTATGAGGGTGTGGAAACACTTAAACCTAACTTAAGACTAGTTAAACAAACCCTGGTGACCGTTGAGATAATTCCCCTCTCGGGAAAAAAATATCCAAGGTACCAGCTGGAAATCGAACCCGCGGACCCCCTATACTCTTATCCAAGTGACTACACCTCGAGGCCTGTTAATTGGCTACTGAGAACACATGATCTTCCGCCTCTGCCAGACCTACCTCAACAACTTGCATCAAGGTCAATCAGTAAGTGAATCACACCACCCACGCTATCGGATGACAGGGATGATTTAAATCTCTCAATACATCTTCATAATAAGTAAGATAAGAGATTTACTCAATGTTTACTTTTACTAATGGCCATAAAGTTTGTAAACATAGGGGATTTAGAAACATTCCCTTTTTATGCTATACATGTTCAGAATATGTTCCATTAAGGGGGTAGTGCGCTTCTGAAAGTATCTCGAAGCTTATTCAAGTAAATCGTCTCCATTAAACAATACACTTAATATTTTACTTTAACGAGCTTACATAAACTTCTGTAAGTGCATTATCTCATTCCCAAGTATCGATGGAATATATTTTAGAGCCTAGAAAAAAAATTATCCTGAATTACCTGTTTCTAGTCTTTAGAACAAATTTGTTTGTTTGCGCCATTTTTTTGTTTTTCTACTTCCCCATCATTTTGTTTTATGAAATTTGTATTTAAAGGTTTTAAAGAGAGACAAAACATTCACTGTCATTTTCTATCAAACTTACTTTAAGTGTTTACATTAATTTAAAAATAGATCAGGAACTACCACATAAATGAATAAATTCGACCAAACTTTTTATTTAATACTTTAACATTTTATAACATGTTATAAATAAATTGCATAAAATAAAAAATATATAATACTAGTTTAGTCAATATTGATTACCCGATTTTTGTTTGGGATGTGACCGTAAATTCCTCGAATATTTTAATAGTTCAAATCTTAAAGGATGTTGGAAATTGGAGGAATTAATAAAAAAAAAAATGGGATTCATGATATGAAAAAAATAAACAAGTATTCATTTCTAATATAAATTTGTTTTTATAGATTTCATTCTGCTTATTATTTGGTCCATTCCAATCATTATAAGGCCAATTTAACAGCCAAACCTCATACCATTCATTTGTCACTTAAGGTCCGACACCTTATATCATTCGGTAACGTGTTTGTCTGATGAGTTAGATGTCCCGGGTTCTACTCCTGACGTGATGAAGTGTGGGTTTTCTCCTTCATAGTGATGAATTAACGGTCGGGGGCTGGATGTTGTTTCTGTTCTAGATTCATGTTAGTTTACAAGTCGTGTGCTGATATAATCAGACGATTCAAAAAGTGCACGTCAAATACCTCAAACAAATGAGAGAGAAAATACCACTTAACTGTACTGTAATCTGCATGGATTTCTAATCTAACTATTCATTTTAATATGGGGGCTTAGCACAAGGCTAAGTTTAACGCCTCATAGAAAGTGATTTAAATTTAAAATTTTAAGTGAATTATTCAATACGTGGGGCGTTTTTTTTTTAAGTTGACATATAGGCCTTATTGCGAGACTAGCAACTAAAACTATGTTAAAAATGGTTATTATCTATGAATATAATGCACTATTTAGTATAGTATTAATGGTTTTGTTTTATAGCTTGATGATATACTAACTCTTCTAATTAAAAAAAACGGGATAAATTATAGGAAATATTTCAACTTTAAATCCAAAGAGAGAACTTATGAATGTAATAACGATAAAAAAATTTAGGTAATGAGGTCTACTGTTCACAGAGCTACTAGTAAGACTGTAGTAACGAAAATAACATGGAGGGAGCGAGTTTTACTATTCACAGAGCTACTAGTAAGACTGTAGTAACGATAATAACATGGAGGGAGTGAGGTCTACTGTTCACAGAACTACTAGTAAGACTGTAGTAACGATAATAACATGGAGGGAGGTCTACTGTAGAACTACTAGTAAGACTGTAGTAACGATAATAACATGGAGGGAGCGAGGTCTACTGTTCACAGAACTACTAGTAAGACTGTAGTAATAATAATAACATGGAGGGAGGCCTATTGTTCACAGAACTACTAGTAAGACTGTAGTAACGATAATAACATGAAGTGAGGTCTACTGTTCACAGAACTACTAGTAAGATTGTAGTAACCATAATAACATGGAGTGAGGTCTACTGTTCACAGAACTACTAGTAAGACTGTAGTAACGATAATAACATGGAGGGAGCGAGGTCTACTGTTCACAGAACTACTATTAAGAATGTAGTAACGATAAGAACATGGAGGAATCGAGTTCTACGCTTCACAGAGCTACTAGCTACTTATATTTTCAGTAAGAAATATGATTTATATGGTTTCATCTTTCAGGCTATACAATCGTGAATTAAGCGTGACAGTTATTCAACACGTCGTGTGGAAGTTAAAGAGATCAATGTTATTGGGAACGCTAGTACACCCGATCATATCTGGGCGAGAGTAGGGTTGTATAGAATTTAGCATAGAGTTTGCTCGCCTGTGAAAAAAAGGGGGTTGATGCGTGAAATAGGTTTACGGGGTAGGGGTGGTATCGCATAAAAGAGCGCAGGGGAAGGATATAGGGTACACGAAGTGGAGGGGGTTCATCGAATTTATAAGGGGAACGTGTTTTTTTTCACTCTATATTTTTTTTTATAAATACGATCTTTTAAAATGATTTCCGGAGCGATGCGAACAAGTAAATCCTCGCATTGAGTATGGCAGTCGGCGTTTCATGGGTGTTTGCACCCCATAATTAGTTTGATTTGCATTAAGGTTTTATTTTCATTATTTATTATTTAAACGAGGGGTGGGGCTGTGTTTTTTTTTGTATGAAAATAGAGAGGGGATGAAGGAGGTGTGGGGAGGGATGTGTGTCGTTCGGGATCATACCGAAACTTGCCAGTTGTCAAAATATCGACTTTCATTGTCACGGGGTGTGGTGTCAGATCCCGCGGTCCGTCTATCACAGTCGCCAAGCAGACGTCCAGAAATAATGCGTTATTTAACAAACCGTTTGTTATTTCAGAATAAATCTCACTATCATAAATGAAGGGGATAAGTTTTTGTAATATTTTACAATATATTTTAATTAAAATAAATTAGGTTACTTGGACACACGAACAGAACCCGGGACATTTGGCTAAGCATCCTGTGAAATATCACCAGACGTGTTTTTTTACTAACTTCTACTTAGCACATTAAAATTAATAACAAATATTTTTTTAGTCATACTGTAGCATTTTTTAATTACTATACATAAGCAAAATAAAACTAAATTGAATATTTATGTGAAATTAGCCAATTTACCTTATATATAAATATATGTTGTTGTTTTTTAGTGTATGGCAGCATGGTTTGTTGGCTGTACTGTCTTAGTCTTCTACTGACAGTGGCAGATACGTAGCCATCAAATGCTGCTATTCTTATGACAAACATTCAACAGATGTTTACATCACCATGTGAAGAAAATAAAACTTTACGTTTGTACTGGAGCAATATTTTATTTATTAAAACAAAACAAAAATGTTTTTTAATAAAATAATTCAAAAACACTGATATTTTCCCGCCTTTCCTACATCCTCACCTTAAAGGTTCCAGGTTGAATACCAGGCAAGTTCAAACATCAATTACTGTATTTTTATTTTTGACTGAATATAAAATTAAGATCCTCTGATCTGGTTGTTGTGTTTAACAAATAACTTGAATTAAATAGAAACCCATACCACTGAGCTCCTGGTCTGAATATCAGGCTACCCACTTCGGTGGTTGCATGATCTAAGACGTCACTTTCACAATAGACTAGACTGCCGATGATGGGGAGATCGGGGTTTAAATCTCGGTCAAGTGTACTGAGGTGTTTTTTTTTATAAATGGTTTTCCACCCTCCCTCCACGCAAAGTCTTAGGCCCCTGTATGCCATTTTATATACACGTCAATGTTGACCATAAGCCAATATATTTATAATTTTTAAAAGTCTCCTGTGAAAATTGAGCTCCACAATTAATTTTGATTTCTTCATAAATGCAGTTCGAGTCACAAAAAAATGCATTTGCATCTAATAACATGTTACATCAATATTAACAATAAAATTATATATATATATTTTTTTAAAAGGGCCAAAAATAGGGACCTGCTATTAATCACAATGCAAAAGACAATTAGTGTTTTAACAGGGGGGAGGGGGAAGTGTCATCCAAGATGGATGCCCACAGGGCAATCAACAAAAGTCGAGAAATATCTCTCATCATTTTATTACATCTTACATCCGTCAATTATTTTCCTTCCCCCCCCCTCCATTAAGGACACTAGTAGTATCCTGCAGGACTATCGCACTCTTGAGGCCACTCCATCAACTGTCCTTTTATCTTCTCACCCTCGACACCAGTAGCGCTGTAGTCAACGTTCGTAAGAGCGCGCCGATATTTATGGCGGGAGTTGTAACGCATTTGGCGGGAAAAATACACACACACACACACACAGAGGCGGATGTTCCAAGGATTGGTAGGAGGGAAACGGAGGGTAAATGAAAATAGAGGTGGGGAGGGGGAAAACGGGCTTCTTCCGGGTGTAATGTGGAAAGGGAGAACTCCCTAGACGGATCATTTACGTCCCGCACAACTTTTAAGGGGGTTTGGGGGGAGAGAACAGATGGAAAGGGTGTAAGTGGTAAGAATTAATAGTCGGTCAATTCCTAAGGGTTAGGTTAAGTTTCATGACTTTGGATCGCGGGAGATACTTTACCAAATAATTTTGTGACTCGTTCAATACTTTTATTGCAAAGAATCTTTTTTTATATTCCAATAATTAGAGTAAAGTTGATGAACTGTTTGAATGTTTCATTAGAAATGCAACTACGAAGTTCAATCTAAAGGGGGGGTGTGACATGTGTTGTTTTTTACCAGGGTAAATAATGTTGAATGGGACTGTACTAGTAAACTGTTCGCTCCCCCCATCACTACCCATTTGATCAACCACACATAAAATAATGTAATGACCGAGTTTGTGGGTTTATTGGAATTTAAGGTCGAGTTTGACATTGAAATGGAGGGAACAGTTTGATAGTATAGTATTGTCAAGCCTTACTCGCCTTGGCAACAAAACAAGATTTGGTTTCTGCTCAATGTCGATAATATCACTGAAAGAACATCATGTAATGTTACATATTTATCAGCTACATCTCCAAGCTTATAGAACTATCGGCCTCAAACTCAACATAATACACGTCTACCATGAATTTCTCCTTCAAAAAGATAAAATAAGAAGAGAAGGAGAGTGGACGGTCACAGAAACAATATAGGTCTTGTTGGTAGTCATTTAGGTCAGGAAAACCAATATCTTAACAAAGAATAGCCAATTTCAGAAAATTATCAATGTTACATTTAAGAAATTCGACTTGTTACAAAAGACCAGTGACGTTAAAGATATTCTACATGCTACAAAAATGTATTAAAGTTCAGGAAACCAAATGTGTTGACAAAGAATAAATAGTCAAGTAGAGGGAATTCTGCATGTTAAGTTTAGGAAATATTGCTTGTTACCAAAAAATAGTAAAGTTCATGTTACAAAAGAATAGCCACGTTCATGAAATCCTGATTATACAAAAGAGTAGTCAATTCCATGAAATCCTGCATCTTACAAAATACTAGTAAAATCATCAAACCCTGCACGTTACAAAACACTAGTAAAGTTAATCAAACCCTGAATGTTACAAAATACTAGTAAAGTTCATCAAACCCTGAATGTTACAAAATACAAGTAAAGTTCATCAAAGCCTGCATGTTACAAAACACTAGTTAAGTTTATCAAAGCCTGCACGTTACAAATCACTAGTAAAGTTCATCAAACCCGGCATTCTATAAAACACTAGTAAAGTTCATCAAAGCCTGCATGTTACAAAGCACTATTAAAGTTAGTCAAACCCTGAAAGTTACAAAACACTAGTAAAGTTCATCAAACCCTGAAAGTTACAAAACACTAGTAAAGTTCATCAAACCCTGAAAGTTACAAGATACTAGTAAAGTTCATCAAACCCTGAATGTTACAAAATACTAGTAAAGTTCATCAAAGCCTGCATGTTACAAAGCACTGTTAAAGTTAATCAAACCCTGAAAGTTACAAAACACTAGTAAAGTTCATCAAACCCTGAAAGTTACAAAATACTAGTAAAGTTCATAAATCCCTGAATATTACAAAACACTAGTAAAGTTCATCAAACCCTGCACGTTACAAAACACTAGTTAAGTTAATCAAACCCTGAATGTTACAAAACACTAGTAAAGTTCATCAAACCTTGCATGCTACAAAACACTAGTAAAGTTCATCAAAGCCGGCATTCTATAAAACACTAGTAAAGTTCATCAAAGCCTGCATGTTACAAAGCACTATTAAAGTTAATCAAACCCTGAAAGTTACAAAACACTAATAAAGTTCATCAAACCCTGAAAGTTACAAAATACTAGTACAGTTCACCAAACACTGAACGTTACAAAACACTAGTAAAGTTCATAAAGCCCTGAATGTTACAAAACACTAGTAAAGTTCATCAAACCCTGAATGTTACAAAACACTAGTAAAGTTCACCAAACACTGAACGTTACAAAATACTAGTAAAGTTCATAAAGCCCTGAATGTTACAAAACACTAGTAAAGTTAATCAAACCCTGAAAGTTACAAAACACTAATAAAGTTCATCAAACCCTGAAAGTTACAAAATACTAGTACAGTTCACCAAACACTGAACGTTACAAAACACTAGTAAAGTTCATAAAGCCCTGAATGTTACAAAACACTAGTAAAGTTCATCAAACCCTGAATGTTACAAAACACTAGTAAAGTTCACCAAACACTGAACGTTACAAAATACTAGTAAAGTTCATAAAGCCCTGAATGTTACAAAACACTAGTAAAGTTCATCAAACCCTGAAAGTTACAAAACACTAATAAAGTTCATCAAACCCTGAAAGTTACAAAATACTAGTACAGTTCACCAAACACTGATCCAAACACTGAACGTTACAAAACACTAGTAAAGTTCATAAAGCCCTGAATGTTACAAAACACTAGTAAAGTTCATCAAACCCTGAAAGTTACAAAACACTAGTAAAGTTCATAAAGCCCTGAATGTTACAAAATACTAGTAAAGTTCATAAAGCCCTGAATGTTACAAAACACTAGTAAAGTTCATCAAACCCTGAATGTTACAAAACACTAGTAAAGTTCACAAAACACTGAACGTTACAAAACACTAGTAAAGTTCATCAAACACTGAAAGTTATAAAACACTAGTAAAGTTCATCAAACCCTGAAAGTTACAAAAGACTAGTAGAATTGATGAAACCTACGTTCTACCAAAGAATAGCCCAGTACACGAAATAAGGCACGTTTCAAAGGCAAGCCAAGTCCAAGATATCCTCTTTGCCACACAATATATATTCTTAATGGTTTCATTGTTCTTTGTTGGATTACACGTTTCATATTTTTCACACCCCTCTTAAATCTTCACAGACAATTTCCTTCCCCTATGAGTGATGACATCCAATAAGGTCCATTATCAAAGTAATACCGCGATAATAGTGGCATTATGTGTGTACCCCGAGCTGCGCCTAGGGAATCGGCTACAAGGCGTACGACGGAGTGAGAGGGATTGCAGGACATGTCCCGAGGGGCCTTTCCGAACAGCAGGGTCCAATTTGGACCGGCGACGTCATGTGTTGTTAGCGACTCTACCCCCTTTATAAGAAAAAAAAAGGGGGGAGAAAATAGGGGGTAGTATGCTCCCTCTCCCTGACAATTATACTCCTCAACTTGTTTCTCCTATTTTGTTTGATGAATAGGATTAGGATTAGTGGCTGTAGTAAAAGTTGCCGATACCTGCTTCGATGGCCGTATGGTCTAAGGAAAGTGATATTCAACCTTTTTCAGTTCACGGCACACGGAATAAGGTGCTTAAATTGTCAAGGCATATTATTAGATTTTTAAGAAGAGATTTTATAATTTTAAAAAAAAACTAATTTTAAGATGCTGTTTAAAAATTCAATAGATTAAAATTCTGATCACTTTACTGTTTAAAAATAATAATGTTAATCATGGATTCAAAAAATATTAATTTTATTCCTCAAATTTTGTCTCGTTTTATTTTTAATATNTTTACGCGAATTCTGGTACACTTACTCTAAATCTAACCTTCTTCATCCCTAGTATATTACCGTAACTAATACATATGAGTATGACCCGAACGGGTAGTAAGATGCGGTGCTGAATAAAATAAAAAATGTCTGATATTGGGATCGATGCTTGTGACGTCATACCTATTGGGGGAATAGATCGTTTAGGTAGCATGGATGGGAACACGAGTTAAGTCCAGTACTAGTGAAGTTTATTATTATTGTAAGAAAAAAATTACTATCAATAAAAAAACCTTTTTTTATCAAACGAAATTAAATATTGCTTCAATAGATATTTTCATTTATATTGTCTACGAGTGATCTAGCGGTCTAGGGGTAAGGTGTCAGACTTCTATGCTGGCGGCCGGGGTTCAATCCCCGGTCCCGGCAAAAATTCATCTGATTACCAAACCCTTCCTTCACCTCTGACAAGACATATTGTGAATGTGGGGAATGCCAGGTCTCCACCGTGGTTCGGATTCCACGTTAAACTGTAGGTCCTTCCTTTAATCTCACAATACCTCTACCATCACACATGAACGTAAATGCGTATAACCCGAACGGTTAGTAAGACGCGGTGATAATAATAATAATATTTTCTACGCATGGACGTGGAATCTAAACAGGACTTTTTTTTTCTCTTCTTTCAGTTAATTTATTTGGCAAATTCCGCGATATTTTCTATTCATCTAAGCTAGAATTTTTTTTATAAAAAAAACTGAAAAAAATACTTGCATTTCCTTTCTTCCCATTTTTTTTAGCACCACATCTTACTAACCGTTCGGGTCATATTAATACGTTCTTATTACGCTCGAGTGTTAAGAGATGAGGATGCTCAAATTGATAGGAAATGTACCCGTATTTGTGTGAAGGGGGAGTGAGAAAACATTTAGGGTAAAACACCCTCAGTACACCAGACCGGTATTCGATCCTCGATCTCTCTGTCATCGGCAGTCCAGTCAGTCTATCGCGAGAACGATGCCTTAGGGCTTAGACCACGTGGTCACATACCTAAGCGGTTCGTCCCATTCTAATATATATATATATATATATATATACACACACACACACACACACATACGCTTTACCAACAGAGCCAAGACTTTAGACTAAATTACACTTAATAATAGGACATACATATTAGAATGGGACGACCCGCTTAGGTGTGTGACCACGTGGTCTAAGCTCTAAGACACTCTCGCAACAGAAAGTTACAAACGTTTACTAATAATATACATGTTTCAGTCATGTTTGGGTCCGAATTCGGAATACTTCATTCAATATATATTATACATATTGAATGAAGGCTTCCGAATTCGAACCCAAGTATGACTGAAACATGTATATTATTGGTAAACGTTGGTAACTTTCTGTTTCCCAATGATGAGTCAATTATCAACCAGCCCCGTGGGGTAGTGGTCAGTGCACCTGTCTACGACCCTTGGGGTCCCGGGTTCGATCCCCGGCTGGTAACTTGGGTATTATTTCCCTTTAGGAGAATAATGGAAATGGTCACCAAGGTTTGGTTAATTAGTTTTAAGCTCGGTTAAGACTCACCCCGGCTCCACAAATTCATCATAACTATCATCACATCATCTCATTTCAGGTACGACGTGTAAACAACACCCTATGGTGCACCCTGAGCAACACTCTGTGCCATCAGAGTGACTAATAGTTTACACATAAGGTGACCTAAGCTAAAATGTCACAGTCTCTCCTGGTCGTTAAAAAAAATTAATAACCAGGAAACTGGCGTATAATGTTTTTTTATAGAATTAAGTTAGTTTGCAAATTGTGTATTAATGTAATATTTAGTTTCAGAGAATTTGCGATAAATACCTCAAATATTTTTTAAGCACCACGTCTTACCAACCGTTCGGGTTATACGCTTATACACCATAATTAATCCAATTGTTTTAGGTATGAGGAAGGTTATATTTAATATAACTATACGTTTTATAGGAAATGTACCCGCATTTTCATGGAGGGAGAGTGTAGAACTATTTATGAAAAACCACCCACAGTATGCCCGACTAAGATTCAAACCTCGGTCTCTCCGTCATCGGCAGTCTAGTCTACTGCGAGGGTAGCGCGTTAGACCACGCGGCCACAGAAGTGCGTATAATTTTTTTAAAGACATAAACCTTCAAGATCCATCCTAATTTTTAGAGGTATAAAAATGTTCATGATTTCAATACTTTCTCTATATCCCTACGTCCAAACTAGAAACCGGCCTTTCTCTGTCTTTCTCACACGTGGCTCGTGACATGATTTCAATACTCTCTATATCCCTACGTCCAAACTAGAAACCGGCCTTTCTCTGTCTTTCTCCCTCGCGGCTCGTGACGCATTGTGCGCTATAAGGGCGCGCGGGCGAAGAATCCTCAAGGGATCGAGGACACATAAATACTCGGAATGAATCTGTCCCAATCGAGTTGGCGCGGTATTGTACTCGTTAATGACATTGCGATGGTTTGGGGCAAGGGGGGGGGGGAGTGTGTAATAAAGGGATGTGGGTGGGGGTATGTTACTCATCGCGAAGGATAAAACACCCCGACACAAAGAGTCAGTGTTTCGTTTCTCCCTGGGTGCATTTGTTATTTTTAGAGTAGCGTTTTTTTTTTCAAACGGTGTGAGGCTAAGGGTCAACAAATGGGCTTCAGAGGTTTTGGGAAAACGGTAGAAAAGAAGCGATAAAGGATTTAGGAATAAAAAAAATCTTTTTAAATTTATGATCAATATTATTTTTAAAATTAACATAATAATGATAATTCTAGTTTTTGAAATTTTAAACGCAACCTTAATACCCTTTTTTATTTATAAAAAAAATTGTTACAGCCTATTACTACCCATTCGGGCTATACGCTTATGTACTAATTAGGCCAATTGTTTTAGGGATGAGGAAGGTTATATTTTATACTAAGTGTACCTACATTTGCGTGTAAAGAGAAATAGGGTGTAAAACAATTTTTGAAAAACCACTCTCAGTAAACCCGAACAAGATTCAAACCTCGATCTTCGTATCATCGGCAGTCCTGCGAGCGTAGCGCGTCAGACCACGCGGCTACCGAAGCGGGCTGTTTTTTTATTGCTTATAAAATATCTCATTAAAAAACTGACAGTGTAGGTAGAAAATATCTGATTTAGAGGAGCGCGTGGCGATGAACGTATTTCTGTTTTATAGATCGTAACTAAACGTGCGATTCTTGAGCACGGGTGTATACTAGCACAAGACTTACTCACTATAGTAGCCCCATGGCTTCTTTGGTGCTGACTGACAGCTCACAGCCGACTTCTGACAAGCAAAATTTAGGTATAAACCTAGATTTTGACCGTCAGAAGTGACAGCTGCTAAACACATGTTTTTGCAGATCATATAGTTCGGCGTAGGGATACATAATTTAGTTTGGTAGCTTTTAAAAGCCGTCATCTGTCAGCTGTGAGCTGTCAGTTAGCACCAAAGAAGCCATGAGGTGACTGTAGCTCAACATAAGACCAAGAAACCAATAGCTTATCCACCCCTTGCAGTAAGACTGATGGTACAGTCCAATTTTAATAAGAAATATCTTATGTGGTAGCCAGAAAAGTTAGTAAATATATTGTCATGTATTAATACAAGTAATATAATCTGCATTTATCACTGTTGATATATACTATGAATACCTATAAAATTAAACTAATAATAAAGTAAAATTTTATCAATATTAACAGCAAAAAAATGTTTTTAAATGTTCTGAAAAAAAACACACCTTACTATGAACATTCGCTTGTATCTGCAGTGGCTTGACGTGTAGTGCTACCAGTGTAGTTTGTTATAAGTTTACTTGTGAATTTTTCTCATCCCTTAGTATTGATCTGATATCAATTAAAATACATTCCCATGTGAGGTATGTAGAGTATATTCTGTGTATGATTGGTCAAATGGGGACCGAATGAGGGAGAAAATATTACAGGTACGGTTTTAACAAGCTCTGCTTGTATTGGAAACACTCCACGACACGTCACTGGGTATCTGTACATTGAAGCAATCAAATACATTGACATTACAGAGGCCTACATTTAGGAATAACCTGGAATTGAACCAAGGTCCTTTTAATTTTCGCCATCCACCCTAACCAGAATATTGTTCAAACAGTAAAGTATATCTGGAAGGAACAACCACTGTAATTCTTGTGCGCAGTTTAGAAATTACGAATCTTTCTAAGATTCCGAGTTTTCAAATCTTAACATTTAAAAGATCAGACTCACATTCAAAAAATTTATTCCATTTATTTTTCATATACAATTCAAAAATTTAATCTAAAAGTCAAAATTTTATTAGAAACTGTACAACTGTGAATTTAATATAATCAACTATTCCTTAATAACTATTTAAGATAAGACAAATGACCATATCTACATTTAATTTGAATTAGATAAAATCTCTCATAATAAACTATCCGATTCGTATTCGATTATAAAATATTCCAAAGAAATATAATACTATAATCTAAATCGATTCAAGCTTATATATATATATATATATATATATATATATATATATAGCTTATATATATATATATATATATATATATATATATATAGCAGGGATTAATTAATCTAATGTTACAGGGTGCGGATAGAATGTCTCTTATCGGATACTTTCGTAATACTTACTGGGTTGAAACAAGGAGATACACTTTCCCCGTTATTTTTTTTATCTAGCCTTAGAGTATGCTAATATGGTAATGCAAAAGAATAGGAAAAGCTTTACACTAAACGGTACAATGCAACTATTAGGATAAGCAGATGATTTAGCTTTGTTAGACAATAGTAAGGAAGCCGTTGCATGAAATGCAGTAATTTTACTAGAGGAAATAACGTTTAGAAGGGAACGCTGAAAAAACTGAGTATATGATCACACAGAAAACAAAGATTGAGGTCGATAATTTAGAGATTACTTTGAGCAACACATAATTTGACAAGATTAATTAGTTTAAATATTTAATAACAATTTCAACTAGCAATAACAATATTAGACTGTAAATTATGAAAAGAATACAGTCGGGAAATAAGTGCTACTATTTGGTCAGTAAGTTGTTAACACTTCGCCTGCTTTCAAGGAATGTAAAACTAAAGTATATTCAAAACAATAATTTTACCGGTTGTTCTCTATAGTCGTGAAACGTGGTTTCTTAACTTAAACGACGAAAATAAATCTAGTCTAGGGTGTTTGAAAACAAGGTGCTTAGGAAGATATTTGGTCCAAAAAGAGATGAGGCTATTGGTGAAGGGAAGAGATTACATTTCGATGAGATAAATCCCTTGTGCTAAACACAATACATTGTTAGGACAGTCAAGTCTCGTGGTTTACGGTGGGCTGGACAATCTGTGCAAATGGAGGAATCTAGAATCTTGTTTAGAGTATTGACCAGCGAACCCAATGGGAAGAGACCATTGGGAAGACCTAGGCCCAGATGGGAGGATAAAATTAGGATAGGCCTGTAAGAGGTAGGGTGTAATGAGGTGGACTGGATAGAACTATCTCAAGATAAGGATAGAGTGCAGTTAGGTGGACTGGATAGAACTATCTCAAGGTAGGGATAGGGTGTAATGAGGTGGACTGGATAGAACTAGCTCAAGATAGGGATAGAGTGTAGTAAGGTGAACTGGATAGAACTAGCTCAAGGTAGGGATAGGGTGTAATAAGTTGGACTGAATAGAACTAGCTCAAGATAGGGATAGGGTGTAATGAGATGGAATGGATAGAACTAGCTCAAGATAGGGATAGGGTGTAATGAGGTTTACTGGATATAACTAGCTAAAAATAAGGATATAGTGTAGTAAGGTGGACTGGATAGAACTAGCTCAAGGTAGGTATAGGGTGTAATGAGGTGGACTGGATATAGCTAGTTCAAGATAGGTATAGAGTGTAATAAGGTGGACTGGATAGAGCTAGCTCAAGATAGGGATAGAGTGTAGTAAGGTGAACTGGATAGAACTAGCTCAAGGTAGGGATAGAGTGTAATAAGTTGGACTGGATAGAACTAGCTCAAAATAAGGATATAGTGTAGTAAGGTGGACTGGATAGAACTAGCTCAATATATGTATACTGTTTAATGAGGTGTACTGGATAGAACTAGATCAAGTTAGGGATAGGTGGCCTACTTTTGTAAGTGCGACAATCAACTTTCAATCTATTAGTGCCATAAAATAAGTAAGGATTAGGATTAATTTCGAAATTAAAATTTTCTTGATTCACCTAAGCTTATTTTATGTTATAAAAAGTTCCTAAAAGCATGTTCACCTAAACTGACAAATGTACTATGTTGAAGACTGTCAAAAAAAAGTTGTGCTAGTGTATTGGTTACGTCAGTTTCACGTCTTACAAGCCGCAAGGGCTATCTGCTTATCCACACTAAAGGGGTAGGGATGATGATTATCATGGGATGTTAAATTAAATGTATCAGCATTATACCGGAGAGAGAATGGGAAATCATTTAGGTTAAAAGCACAATCAGAACGCCTAACCGAGATTCAAACCTGGCCCCTCCATCCTCGGCAATCTAGTTTAGTGCTAGAGTGAAACCTTAGAGTCAGGGGGGTTTTCAACCCGGGGCACACGAATACGACTCATGGGGTACGTAAAATTTAAAAATATATTATATAAATATAATATTTAATGATAAACACCGAATAATAAGAGCCCGATCTAGGGTTAACCACGAGAAACCAGCAATCGCCTGTTTATCTCTCGCTTTCTCCTAGATCTAGATCGTAGAATATGTATTAGGTCTTCTTGCTATATTCACCAACAACTTTGGGGGTACAAAGTTGAGAATAAATTATATCTGGGTGTACTCGAACGAAATAAAAGATTGAATACCAGTGTCTTAAACGATACGAGCACGGGAGTGGGTGACTTGACTATAAATACGACCCTTAGTTCTTGTGTGTCCACCAGTTCGGGTAACAAAATAGTTGATAATTATAATAAATAACTAAACGCAAGCGGAGTTTTTTCTCGTCCATTCCAAAGCTCAGTTCCACCAACTAAATTATTTTTTAAAAAAAACCGCTAGTATATTATTGGAGGTGAGGGTGGAGGGGGAAGGGGGGGTCACGAACATAAAATAATAAGCCTACTCATGAACCGTTTCAAAACCTAAGATTTGTTTATATACGGAAGAGGAAAGTCGATTTAGAAACGAACCTTCTAAAAAAAATAAAAGTTTCATACACTGACAATAAAAACGAAGAGTTAAGGGTTGAGATTGGAAAGGAGGGATGAAAAAAAAAATTACAAGAAAGGGGATGAGTTGATAGTTAGAGAGAGGGGGTGGAAAGTAGTTGTCAGTGTTTTGGGGTCCTATTTAAGCCTCTTTTGACGGACGCTTACAAGTAGAGTAGGCTCGTGAGAGAACAGAGTCAGAGAAAAGGACGCTCTTCAACCCCCCTCTTCGCATCCCTCTCCAACCTACCTCATTCATCCCTTCTGTGTTAATTCCTTAGAGCATGAAACCACTTCCACTCGTCACCCGTCCATCCGTCCGTCCGTCCATCCGACTGTCTGTCTGTCCGCAGCATCTCGGAAGAGTTCTCTCTCTACCCTAATGCACGGTATTGGTTGTTGGATTAGCAGGCGCTAGGAGTAGCGGAGCCTCAGGGCCTCATGTAGGAAACACACTTAATTCAGTGGAGAGAGCTCCCCCCCCCCTCTCTAACACCCACCCCTCTTACTTTAAAGAGAGGGGGATGGTGTGGGAACTAAAGTAGTCGGCCTCGTGTGTGGCAGCCGACCTCCCCCTCCCCTCCCTCCATCCATCCCGTCCAAGGTTTCTTACCGTAAGAAAGAGGAGTACATCTCGTGATGGCTCATTTCGACACCGAGGTCCGTCATTCGCGGGAGTGGGAGGAACGCGATTTATGGGCGGTGTTTTTGTTAATTTTATAACAAACCAGCAATCCCGCACGGCGTTGTCCATTGTGGTATAAGAATTATATTAGCCCCCCCCCCTATAATCCCCCCCATGGTGCCCGATTTCTAAATGAAAACGTCATCTCTGAAACGTAATTATAAACCAGATTAAAATCATTTTCTTCAAAAATTTGTTAAAAATTACCTAAATAAAAAGCTATTTAAAAATTTTGAGATCCGGCTTCGAGGTGCATTCAGACCCCCTTACGTCCCCCTATGTTAAAAATTTCAGATCTCTGCGTGTCGTAGAATTTGGGCTGGGCATCGCAAACAAACACACACACACAAACAAACACTTCCTTTTATCATTATAAACCCGCCTCGGTGGCGTAGTTGGCTAACGCGCTAGTCATGTTGAGCTTGACTGCCGAGGACGGGGAAATCGAGGTTCGAATCTCTGTCGGGGGAACTGGGGGTGGTTTTTCCCTAAATGGTTTTCCACTCCTCTTCCACGCAAATGCAGGTTCACTTCCTCTAATTCATCCTTCTCAATTCCTAATCCATTAGCGGAATTAGTACTTAAAGCGTATAACCTGAACGGGTAGTAAGACGTGGTGCTAAATATAAAAATTATATCAAACTACAAATAATAATTTTCTAAATAAAGCTATTTTCTTATTAATTTTCCGTTGCATTGAGACTGCTATTTAGTGACGTCATGTGGTGACATGGATGTTGAAAGGTTACTTGCTAGGGGGTTGAGGTGTTAGGGTTGACGGTGGTTGGGGGTGGGAAGGGTGATGTGAGTTTTAGGGGGTGCAAAGCAATGTGGGAGTCAGGACTGGGGGGGGATACCTTTTTTTTCCGGGGTGTTTCACAAGTTGAAAGTGCACCATCACCCTATCCTCCCTACTTGTTTTTAACCCTCCTACCCTTTTGTTTTAAAAACAAATACGTCAAAAACAAGTACTCAATTCAAGACTATTTAAATAAGAATCAAGGATTTTAATTCTTAGCTTTTGTTTTTAGCACCGTGATTTATCTAGTAATTATGCTAATGGTTTTAGGGATTAGGAAATCTACATTTAGAAGAAATGTATCCACATATACCTGGAGGGAGGGTAGCACGTTTGACCATACGGCCACTAAAACAGGTAATTCTTCAATTATATTCCATGATGGACATAATCGATTGATTAGTATATTTCAATAAAGATAGTACCTTTGGAAAATACTAGAAAAAATTGTTTGCTACCAAAATTAAAAACATTTTTTTATTCTATTAGTGTTAATTTATAAGTATTTAAATTAACAAAAGTGACAGCTGAACGTCACATTTTGTACGAATACATGAAAGTAGATCTAGTAACTTGTCAAGCGGTCAGGTAAGGTTCTTCCTATGAAAATTGGACTGTTGAACCATTAGATTGAAGTCATGATTTCAGATGTATAGTGTTATGACAGTAAAAATATTATAATTAACAATTGCAATTAAATTAAATTTAAATATGTTTACATATCAGGTTAACAACCTTAAAGTCCCTTTTGGATTTCTAATGGCACGCCATCATCGCCTACGTCTTTTATAATCGGTCTTAGACCTTAAATCAAGGTTATTAAGTGAGAACAAATACCAGATGGTAAAAATATTGATTTTCATACAAACTGATAATAATTTAATTTTTTTTTATATAATTTTATAGAAATATGTAGTCAGTAAATATTTGGGAAAATAGCACCTTGGTAATTTAGTTGTGAATTTTTAACTTTAAAAAGAATGTGTTTATTAATTTTTGTAAAAATTAGTAACACATACTACTACCCGTTTGGGCTATACGCAAATGTACTAATTACACTAATTTGTATAGTATGAGGAAGGTTGAATTTTAACAAAGTGTACTCTCATTGGCTTTCAGAAAAACTGGGAAAGCGTTTAGAAAAAAACCCACCTTAGAACACATGACCAGACCCACTTCACTGGCCGCTTGGTTTAAGGCATCACACTCACAGTAGACTAGACTGCCGATGATGGGGGAGATTGGGGTTCTAAACCCAGCCGGGTGTACTGAGGTTTTTTCCTAAACTATTTTACACTCTCTGTGCAAATGCTGCTACACTTCCTCTAAATTCAAATTTTCTCATCCTTAATAGATGAACGTAATTATAACATATGCCTATAACTCTAATGAATAGTAAGACGCAATTATAAGACATAAAACACCCAACAAAGATTCGATCCCCTATCTTCCCGTGACTAGTAATTCAGTCTAACATGAGAGTGGCGCGTTGTACCGTACGACCACCGATGCGGGTCTTGATCATATTGAATAAATCTACTCAAATGAAAGTTGATTTAAAAAAATCAAGCCAAGGAAGTTAGTTTTAACCAAACTTGGGTCTTTCACAACATAGGGAAACGTCTAAAGATTTAAAAAAAAAAAAACCCCGAGTAGGAAATATCAACTTAAATTAAACAAAATTTAGCTCAGACGTAGTCAAACTAGTGAACTTCTCAGTAGCGTTAACTGCATCATACTGTATTAACATCCCCTAATGGCAGAAGGAGTTCCCACTAAACACTCCTGATTTCCTACCCCTCTCTACCTACTTTATCACCATCCCCTTTCACTCCCACACGCACATTCGCTTCTTCAAAAACCACCGCACTCCCAAGATCTGAGGTTCGAAACCAGGAATTCTTTTCTTTTTTTGTATCGGTATTTCCTGTTTCTGGTCTGTGAATGCTCGGGAAGGAATGGAGGAATGGTAGCATCAGCTAATAGGATTTAAAGGAATCAATAATACATCGTACACAGCTCTAGTTGGGAACTTAGTAGCAGGGGAGCTTTTGGTTGGGGGAGAGGGGAGGTCGGAGAGTTGGGTGGCGGGTCGGTGTTAAGAGGTGGGTTACGACATGTTCCAGTCTTGGAGGAAATACTAGTAAGAGAGGCAGGCTGAGAGGTGAAGAACTATTACACGTTCCAGTCTTGGAGGAAATACTAGTAAGAGAGGCAAGCTGAGAGGTGAATAACTATTACACGTTACAGTCTTGGAGGGAATACTAGTAAGAGAGGCAAGCTGAGAGGTGAAGTACTATTACACGTTCCAGTCTCGGAGGAAATACTAGTAAGAGAGGCAGGCTTAGAGGTGAAGAACTATTACACGTTCCAGTCTCGGAGGAAATACTAGCAAGAGAGGCAAGCTGAGAGGTGAAGAACTATTACACGTTCCAGTCTTGGAGGAAATACTAGTGAGAGAGGCAAGCTGAGAGGTGAAGAACTATTACACGTTCCAGTCTTGGAGGAAATACTAGTAAGAGAGGCAAGCTGAGAGGTGAAGAACTATTACAAGTTCCAGTCTCGGAGGAAATACTAGTAAGAGAGGAAATCTGAGAGGTGAAGAACTATTACACGTTCCAGTCTCGGAGGAAATACTAGTAAGAGAGGCAGGCTTAGAGGTGAAGTACTATTACACGTTCCAGTCTCAGAGGAAATACTAGTAAGAGAGGCAGGCTGAGAGGTGAAGTACTATTACACGTTCCAGTCTTGGAGGAAATACTAGTAAGAGAGGCAAGCTGGGAGGGGAAGTACTATTACACGTTCCAGTCTTGGAGGAAATACTAGTAAGAGAGGCAAGCTGAGAGGGGAAGTACTATTATACGTTCCAGTCTCAGAGGAACTACTAGTAAGAGAGGCAGGCTTAGAGGTGAAGAACTATTACACGTTCCAGTCTTGGAGGAAATACTAGTAAGAGAGGCAAGCTGAGAGGTGAAGGACTATTACACGTTCCAGTCTTGGAGGAAATACTAGTAAGAGAGGCAAGCTGAGAGGTGAAGTACTATTACACGTTACAGTCTTGGAGGAAATACTAGTAAGAGAGGCAAGCTGAGAGGTGAAGGACTATCACACGTTACAGTCTTGGAGGAAATACTAGTAAGAGAGGCAAGCTGAGAGGTGAAGAACTATTACACGTTCCAGTCTAGGAGGAAATACTAGTAAGAGAGGAAGACTAAAAGGTGAAGTCATATTTTGTTTACTGTAGGATCATTCAAGGTCATATGTTTCCATACACTTGATCAATAACTATTGTGAACTCAGTATGTGAGCCTAGGAAGGACTTGTATAAAACACACACTTCACTTTTATTAATCACTTAAATAAGTATGGTAAAACTCATTCAGTTAGCAAGTGTAGTGAGATTGTTTTTACCCAAATAGTTCCTCACTCGTCTTATACTCAAAATTGGATACACTTCCTCTACTTTTTACCTTTATTGTAGTGTGAATAAATGGATAACCCGGATAGGGGATAAAGCGTGATTAAAAATAATAATGATATTCATATTTGTACGCTATTATTATTATTAGGTGTTATGTCTTACGACAGTTCCATTCCTTTTGTCAGTGAACTTAGACCACCAATGCAACATGCCTCCTTCTTCAGCTCCCAGAATTGTCTCCTTTCCTTTAAGTAATCTAGTATTTGAATCCTCCTTATCCTAAGCTCCTCTTTCCTTCAATATTTCCTTCTATGACGTCATGAATAAGACAGTTACTGCTAAGGATGTGTTTGATTCAGTTTGTTTATCACCGAAGAATCACATCTAAAATAGTTCTCTTCTCACCCAATCTTCTTTAAACCTCTTCATTTGCCACCCTGTCTGTCCACCTGATCTTCTCAAGTCTTCTCCAGCACCACATTTCAAGGGTCTTCAGGTATTTATTGTTGGTCTTTCTTAGAGTACGAGTTTCTGCTCCATACAACGCGATGCTCCAAATGTAGCATTTAATCAGTTTATTCCTCAGTTACAAACTCAACTCGCTGGTCAATAGTAACCTTTTCTTGTTGAAAGCTTCCTTGGCCATGACGACCTTCGATCTAATTTCTTTATAGTGTAGTAGTCATCCTTTGTCAGCAGACTTCCCAGGTACTTGAACTGCTCTATGATTTCCAACTCCTGGTTTCCAATTTTGATTTTCAGCAGATATTCATTTTTTGAAATCAACAAAATAGGGCTTAATCGTTAATTAAAAATGTGAGTTCAACATGCTAAAAACACTAATATTATTAAATGAAAATGTATTATAATGTATCTCCTAAAACTTTGACAATTTACTAATATACTATTAACTTTTGATAAACTTCATATTGATTAATATACTAGTCATGGTTTCAAAATATTTTGATTTGTTTAGTTGTATTTAGTGTACTACTTAAACAACAACAACAGAAGAAACCATATTTAGTGGTCAAACTTTAGGCCTACATATTCTGTGTTTTGTTTCCTTGTTTTACCAGAGTCGATCTAATGCAACAAATCTCGAAACTACAGGATGAAGTGGGATTACTACAGTCCAAATTTCATAGGAAGAGTCTTATCTGACATCTATTAAAGTTAATAGATCTACTTTCATGTATTCATACATCAAATCGTTATAAATAGTATAACTATTATAAAAACCTATAAATAGCAATGATAATAGTATAAAATGTTACAGTTATACATATTTAATACATACATATGTTTGCATTTTCTAGACGACACTTCTTATGAAAATTGGACTGTAATATGTCAGAGTTTAAGTTCAAGGGCTACTGACCAGCACCATAAGGCTATGTTTTAAAATTAGCGTCAAATCTCATTAGTAAATATATTACTTAAATTAGTCCTATTTTAGTATTAAATCTATATAATCATATTATGTATTTTACTTAATCTATTCATTATAGTTTGCGGCACGAAAAATAAATAACATTTTCTGTCGTACATTAATTGATATGTCTCATAGATAATAATAAAAAACATTTACCTATATACTGCACTCATTCTATTAATAGTAGTTAATAATTAACGAGCTGTTACGACGCCTACGAGTGATTTTAAATACGTCTTATGGATGTCAGCATGGTTTAGTCTTTCTAAATTATCCATTGTAAACAAAGGGATTCTAACGACCGACAAACTAACCTCTTAGTCTAAGAAACATCGGTCTCACCTCTTTTACGTCATCTAGAGCGAAATAAACCGCAGGTAACCCAATACAATTGCTGGGGGAAGTGGGGGTCTTATGGACAAAAGTTTTATCTTCGCTCTCTCTCGGTTAACTGTTGCCAAATCTCCTCGCTCTCAGTTATGTCTGAAGGTGGTGTGCTGGGGTAAGAGGGAGTTACTGGCTAGTTTCGACTGACCAGCGTTGCGAAACTGGTATTATATTTGAGAAGAGATCGACCACATGAAAACAAAAGAATGACACCTCTGTTTCCTAATAGTAACCATGCAGTTCCCTCAGAGATGATATCCGGTGTAGATCACCGTCCAACACCTTACCTTCATCGGTAGTGTACTGAGGAGGTTATTGTTTCGATTCCAGGGCACAGCTGGAAAATGTATCATTGGTGACATCTGGGTTTCCTCTTTCACTGTGATGATGTAACTACCTGGAGGGTGCTGATATGATCAGTTTTTTCAGAAAGTGTACGGTATATATCTCTAATAAACAAATCTCAGGTGAGAAAAGGTGACTATGAAACGTCATCCTTCCTATGATATTCGCCCAATCTGGTGATCACATCTCACGACTTCTCAAGTCACGCCGAGATTGGGAGAGCTTTGATTTACAACCGCTAGGGGTGAGGCCATCTTCGGTTCACTTGCCTTAAGTCGAGGGGAAGCCCTAAGATCCTTCAGGATGACGCCTTTGGGATAATAACGGCTCAAGCTGCGTCCAACATTTTAAGAGCAAATTGATGGCTGGTAGACTAAATGTAGATTCTAATCCCGGTCGACTGTAATGAAGATGTGTTTTTTTCCCCAAAAGTACATTATATATTTTTTTTGCACCGACTCTTACTAACTGTTTGGGGGACACACCTATGTATTAATTACTCTAGTGTACCCGCATTTGCGCGGGGGAAAAATAATTGAAAGTCATTTAGGAAAAATAAAACCTCAGAACCACCCAACCGGGATTCAAACCCCGATATTCCCATCATAAGTAGTTCAGTATATATTGCAATAGTGATGTCTTATAGCCAGTGGTTGGCAAACTACAGCCCGCGGGCCGGATCCAACCCACCGACTGATTTCATCTGTTCAACAAAAGATTTAGAAAACAAACAATTGTCTCGATAAAAATATAGCTCACTAATAACTATTTACTTTATAAAAAATACGTAGCTGAAATTATTATTATTATTATTATTATTAGCACCGCGTCTTACTACCCGTTCGGGTTATACGCACTTACGCTAATGTGCAATGGTAGGGTGATTGTGAGATGAAATGGAGGACCTACAGTTTAACGTGGAATCCGAACCACGGTGGAGGCCTGGCATTCCACA